>PISX010014556.1:0-52618 GCA_004024625.1 Mellivora capensis
TTCAGAAAAAAAAAAAAAAGAAAACAGATAAAGAAAAAATATAAAAAAGAAAAAAACATATATATATATATTAGACTGGTGACTAGAACCGGGTCACCCACTTAATTGTGGGGTATTTTGGTCTCTTAGGAGAAAGTACCTCCCAAAATTTTAAAGAATGAAAAATGTATATAAGGGTAAACACAGTGAGGGGATGGAATATGCCTATAAAGATGAAAAACCAATTTTTTTTTAATTTCTAAAAAAAAATTAGTTGATTAAGTTGGTTGGGAGAATAAAGGGAAAGAAAGTGGAGAGAATTTGCTCAGGCTGGAGACTAGAACAAGCCCGGAGCTAGATTTAGGGTGTATTTTGATCCACTAGAGGAAGTTGTATCCCAGATTTTTTGGAAGAAAAAAAACCCTTATGTGAATACAAAAATAAAGTTAAATACTATGAAGGATAAAATATGACTATAATAATGAAGGTTCAAAAAAGATTATTATTTTTTTTGGAAAGGTATTGTTAAGATAAACTAGTTAAAAAATGTTAAAAAAAAAAGAAAAGGGTAAAAGTTAAAAAAATTTTTAGCAGAAAAAGAGAAAAAAAATAATAAAGTTAAAGAAAAAATTAAATTAACTGCAAGACTAAAGAATCATGGGGAGAAAGCCATGAATTCCGCGCTTTGCTTTCTCCTCCTCTGGAGTTCCGCTGCTCTTCTTGTTAAGTGAACTTGGTCTTGGCTGGATTTCTTATTGATCTTCTGGGGGAGGGGCCTGTTGTAGTGATTCTCAAGTGTCTTTGCCCGAGGCAGAGCTGCACCGCCCTTACCAGGGGCCGGGCTGAGTAATCCGCTCGGTTTCGCTTTCGGGAGCTTTTGTTCCCTGAGCGCTTTCCGTAGAGTCCGGAGGACGGGAATGAAAATGGCGGCCTCCTAGTCTCCGGCCTGGAGGAGCCCAGAGTTCGGGGCCCCACTGCTCAGGTCGCCCTCAGAGAAAAGCCCCAGCCACTCCCGTCTCCCTCGCCTCTGGCCGCGCTCCGAGCTCACCCAGCCTGCGACCGGTTCAAGGTAACCCCGAGCTGAGAGCTCACTCCTCGGCTCTGTCTCTGTAGCCGGCTTCCCCGCTCCGATACCTGCGAGCTCTGCGACACTCAGACACCCCCGATCCTTCTGTGACCCTGCGGGGCCTGGGGCCCCGCTGCCCCCGTGTGGACTTCACCCCGGTTTAGCCTCTGGAGCGATGTCCCTCCGTGGAGCAGACTTTTAAAAGTCCCAATTTAGTGCTCCGTTGCTCCGCCGCTTGCCGGGAGCCGGCCCCTCCCCGCGGTCTATCGTCCCGTCGCTTTCGATTCACTTCTCCGCCAGTCCTACCTTCCAGAAAGTGGCCGATTTTCTGTTTCCAGAATTGCTGTTCTTCCTCTCTTTGATCTCCTGTTGGATTTGTAGGTGTTCGCAATGGTTTGATAAGCTATCTAGCTGATCTCCTGCTACCTGATGTCGTCTCAGCTGCTACTTCTCCGCCATCTTGACTTCTCCACTTTGTCTATTTGAAGTATTCTAACTCAGATAGGGTTGTAACTTCTAAGCTGATGACTGCTCTTACCAGCCCTAATGGAACTATGACACTCATTATCATTGTGGTGAATAAATTTTTTTTTTTTAAGTCCAACATATGGGATTTGATTCTACATAATTCTTTATTTGCTCTCATTTTAAATTATTTTTCATAACAAACTTAATACTCTTCTATCCCTTAAAATGGATCATTAGTTTAAAATGTATGTGGTGATGACTTTGTAGTGATAAGAAAATCGAATTTTGTTATTTTTTAAATGGTTTTTTTTAGAACCTTCAACAAAACTGATCTTTTCATTAATAAACTTAAGCTTGCATTTGTACATTTGTGTCATCACCTTTTAATTCCAGTGTAATCAAGATTTATATAAAGAAGTCATTCGTTAGTCTGGGCTGTCTTATGCACAAGCCAAGCCAAGAAGAGACTGTATTTTAGTTTCATAATACTGGTTTGTAACTATCCAGCTTCTCTTTCTGAATAGGACTTAAATATTTAATGGGATAAAATTTGAGAGGGCCTATTGAAAAGTTTCTTTGTAATTTGATCCACTGCTAAAATGTGTACCTTTCATACATTTTTTTTGCTCAAAAATAATCATAGTGACAGCTGACAATGATTTTTTTTTATGATACATGGTTTTTACTTTGATACAGGTTATTTCGATGCACACTGACTAGCATTCCTCAGACTCAGGCCTTACTGAATAAAGCCAAACTTCCTTTGGGACTGCTGCTTCATCCTTTCAAAGACCTAGTGGTATGTTTCACTAATGAACGTAAATGTCTAATGGAAAATTATCTTGGTGGTAAGGAATTTTCTACAGTAGTGCAAGAATCACATGTGGAATTTATCTGCACTTTCTTTAGGAATTTGACCATTGACAGGTTCCTTTATTTGTAATTCAGCCATCATTTTTATTACCAAACATTTCAAAATGAGGTAAAATAAGCCTATTTTTGAAATATTCAAGAGGTACTGAGAGAAAGTAAATAAATGAACCATGCTATTTTAAAAAGTTGTAAAGTATTTGCCTATTTAAAATGCTTTACCCAGTCTCCCAGTCTTGCCATTCTTGGAGTAAATTTATTGCTTTAGGAAGCTGTTCCCTCTGCTTACGGGAAGAACAAAGAAGCCCTTCCACTTTTATCATAAGGCTTGGGGACCTTGACATACTCTTGGGAGGATCAGTACATAAGTGAGGTGACTATTCCAAAACAAATTTATATTAAGACTTAGAACTTCTAGTATGTAGAATAAACTTTAAATAGGCGCATAATTGCAGAGTTTAATAATTGAATACTTAATAATTTACCCTTACCTTACTTTATGACAGTTCTTTCATGAGAATTTAGTAAGCCTCTTAATACAACATGAAGAAAATTCCTAGTAACTTACTTGGTCATTTCAATGGCCATTTACCATCTATCTCAACAATACATTGGGTATTTACCATGTTGATTTCATAATATACATGTTTAATTAGAAAATACTTTAGGGGGTGCCTGGGTGGCTTAGTGGGTTGAGCCTCTGCCTTCATCTCAGGTCATGATCCCGGGGTCCTGGGATCAAGCCCCGCATGGGGCTCTCTGCTTAGCGGGGAGCCTGCTTCTTCCTCTCTCTCTCTCTGCCTGCCTCTCTGCCTCCTTGTGATCTCTGTCAAATAAAAAATTAAAATCTAAAAAAAGAAAGAAAGAAAAGAAAATACTTTTGAAAAGGCAGGATTTAATGAGAATGTTTCTGGAGAAAAATAGTTTTTTAAATCTTTTTTATTTATTTTTTTTTTAAGATTTTATTTATTTATTTGACAGACAGAGATCACAAGTAGGCAGAGAGGCAGGCAGAGAGAGAGGAGAGAAAGCAGGCTCCCCACCGAGCAGAGAGCCCAATGCGGGGCTTGATCCCAGGACCCTGGGATCATGACCCGAGCTGAAGGCAGAGGCTTTAACCCACTGAGCCACCCAGGCACCCCTATGGAGAAAAATAGTTTTTAAAATCAATACATCTTAGCTACATAATTTTGTTGTGTGACATTTTGGACACATCTTTTATCCCTGGTTTTTTTCTCCAAAATTATAGTATCCCAGAAGTTACTTGAAAGGTATGGATTAGTATTTGGCCTTTAGATGTGACGATCACTGCCTTTAAAAAATCAGTTCTGTTTTTTTAGCAATTGCCTGTGGTTACCTCCAGTACAATTGTGAGATGCCGCTCATGCAGGACATATATCAACCCTTTTGTCAGCTTTCTGGATCAAAGGAGATGGAAGTGTAACTTATGTTATCGAGTCAATGATGGTATGTTTTTTTAATAACATTTACAAATTTCAGTTCATGTTGTAGAGAAAGCAGATAATGTGAAATTAAAAAAAAAAAAAAAGCACCAATAACCTGTCTTTCTTACTTGTAATCCTTCCACACTAAGATAACTTTTGTTAACTTCTTTCTACACATTTATATGTATATACATATATGTGCTTATGTATACATATATGAATAATTATATACTTTTTGAACAAAAATGTGGTATTATTCTATACCACTTTTTTACATTTATTATATTGTATATATAATAAATGGCATATTTCATGGTATTATATAAGCCTATAGTTTAAGAAATATTTTTATTTAGAAATTGTCCCATGCCTTTTCTCTAGGGTGAAAGGAAATAAGTCCACAGAATAGCTGCCATTAGCTTCATTCACTGCTGTATGGAGGGAGGTGGGCAGTGCTAGAAGGTTAGTTGAATGCAGTTTTTTCAGTAATTGAGGAAGAGGAGATCTCTTTCAGAAGCTGCTAACAGTCAATGTTTAAGGAATATCAGCTAACCTATAACACTTTATTAGGATTAGAGAGGAAAAAGGGTTTGTTGATAACCATATTGAAACTTAGGTCTCCAGGGTACCTGACTGGCTCAGTCGGTGGGGCATGTGACTCTTGCTTTTGGGTAGTGAGTTCAAGCCCCACATTGGATGTAGAGGTTACTTTAAAAAAAAAAAAAAAATTAAAAAAGAAAACTGGGTCTCTGTTTGAAAGGAAATTTCATTAAGCATTGGGAAATGGGGAACTTAAGAGATTTTTAAAGACCATTCTTATGTTTTTTAGGAGTAAAGTGAGCATAGAATAAGAACATAATTTTAACTCTCTAATAATTTAGAAAATGTGTATAGGGTTTGGTATGCCTTTAAAATCTTATGTATATGTGCTTTAGAATGTGAAATAAAATTATAATAAAGGTAGGAGTCATTTTAGTATGCAGCCCAGACCATTTCATAAACTATGGCTTACCCTTCAACAGGATTTGAATTTCTAAACAGTTAATGGGAAGACAGGGACAATGATAATTTAGAAAATATTCTTTGAGCACTAGTATATTATAAGTGGTAGGTAACTGATATTCCATAAAGGCCTCCTTAATTAATGGAAGTCACAGAACTGTTAGGGTTTAGCTTTAGCTTGTATTTTTACCATAGATTTGTGGGGCAGCCAGAGTCTATACATATTGTGTCAAATGTTAATATTTGTGTACCATTATGAAATTTAAGACAAAATTTAGTCTCACATTTAAGATAATAATTGGTATGTAATGAATTTTTATCATCCATTCAAGCTGTTTTAGGAAAGCAGTTTTAGCAAGAATTAAGACAAAGACTATATTAGAAGGTAGGAAGAGAAAAATCACCATTATTGTGGCTGTAAAAGCAAGACATACTTGGTGCTATTGAGTGTGGGGGAAACTTGAACTCAAAACCAGTGTATTTATCCTTTAATATTTAGTCTATGTTGGCTTATCTATAAATCCTGAAAATAAGAAAACAACTAAATGCAAGATACATCAAACTTAATCCTTTCAGTTTTATCATTGAATGTTGTTGACTTATAGTTCCTGAGGAATTCATGTACAACCCTTTGACTAGAGTTTATGGAGAACCTCACAGAAGACCTGAAGTTCAGAATGCTACTATTGAGTTTATGGCTCCTTCAGAATACATGGTAACCTTTCATTTTTATGTAGCGTATTTATTTAACATTGGGCTTTAAATAAAACATTGTAGCATTCTATAACAAAATTTTATGTTTTTAAATCTTATATTTGTTCATTATAAATGTAATTTATTATATAAGGGTAAATTTGAAAAGTAAAAGTATATGTAAAATTTCACCTATATTTTTTGTGTATCAATCCAGAAATGTAAAATATATTACGAGGATCATATTTACTTTTAGGTCACTTCCAATTTTTTTCTAATAATGTCGTGATAAACGTTCTTTTGCAAGTACTATTACACACTTGTGTGAGTATCTGAGGTCTTGCATTTTTAAAATAATAATTAGGCCTAATGTTTCATTAGCACTTTACATTTTATTAAACACTTAACATATTTTTGATCATCACAAACAACCATCCAATTTAAGCTAGGTCAATACTATTAATTCTCCTTTACAGATGCGAACACAGATTAAGTGACTTGCTAAATATCCTTTAAGTAAGTGGGAGACCTTGCATAAAAATCCATGCCTTTTGATTTTCTTCTGCTTTCACCACGCCATAATTGCCTCTAGATAGAGGGAATATGAAGATAAGACTTCACATCAATTTTTTATGTTTTTTTTTATTTTTATTTTTTTATTTTTTTTAAAGATTTTATTTATTTATTTGAGAGAGAGGCAGTGAGAGAGCATGAGCGAGGAGAAGGTCAGAGGGAGAAGCAGACTCCCCGTGGAGCTGGGAGCCTGATGCGGGACTCGATCCCGGGTCTCCAGGATCATGACCTGAGCCGAAGGCAGTCGACCAACCAACTGAGCCACCCAGGCGTCCCTTTATGTTTTTTTTTAAAGATTTTATTTATTTATTTCACAGAGAGAGATCACAAGTAGACAGAGAGGCAGCCGGGGGCGGGGGGGGGGGGGGACAGGCTCCCTGCCAAGCAGAGAGCGGAATGCAGGGCTCAATCCCAGGACCCTGAAATCATGACCTGAGCGGAAGGCAGAGGTTTAACCCACTGAGCCACCCAGGCGCCCCAATTTTTTATGTTTTATTTTACCTTGTTATGTTTTTGTGGGGTAATCTCTGGGGAATGGGAAATAGAAATTATGAGGGTTCATTTTCTTTTCACCACAGAAAAGTTCATTGTGGAAGACAGTTTTGTGACACTTAAATGGTTGGTAATAGTTTTCCCTAGTATAGCTGTCTCTTTGTTGAGCTAAAACAAAAAAATCAGAAGATGAATCTGTTCTTTTGTATTGGCTGCCTGAGGTGTCTTTTATCTCCCAGGGTTTGGAAAACTGACTTCCTTTAAATTTGTAAATTTGCCTATTGCAAGATGTTTTGCACCTTCTCCATTTCTCTCTCAGGTGACAGATGCTATGAATCTGGCAAGTGGTCTGTGCAAAAAAATATAAAAGTTAGTACACTCCAAAAAAAAAGTTAGTAAACTACATGCCCAGTTCTCATTGTGGTTATTTGATGCTTTTTTATTGACTTGAGAACAAATCTTTGAGTTTGGAATTTTAAAATATAGTTGTACATTTTTATGGATCTTGACTAAAATGCATTGGTTAAGAAACCAGCTCAGGGGGTGCCTGGGTGGCTCCGTGGGTTAAAACCTCTGCCTTCAGCTCAGATCATGATCCCAGCGTCCTGGGATTGAGCCCCAAATCAGGGAGCCTGCTTCCTCCTCTCTCTCTCTCTGCCTGCCTCTTTGCTTACTTGTGATCTCTGTTAAATAAATATATAAAATCTTAAAAAAAAAAAAAAGAAAGAAAGAAAGAAAGAAAGAAACCAGCTCAGGCTAACTTGATTTGTCACTTACACAGTTTTAATTTCCCTAAATTGTGAAATATAGTATATATGTGGAAAAGTCTATAAAACAAATGTGTAGGTTACCAAGTAATTGTAAACACCTGTGTTACTAGTACTGTGCAGGTCAGAAATTGAACATTGCTGTACTCCCAGAACCCCTCTGACTATATTTTCTCTCCTTGTCCCTAAAGAAAAACTCTTCTGACTTAGGGCAATCACATCTTCGTTTTTCTTTTTCTAACTCCACATCTGAAAACAGTATAATATAGTTTGCCTATTTTTAGAACTCCTGTTATTTCTGTTATTTTCTTAATCCATTATTGTTAATTAGTGTCTCCATTTAATCTACAGATGGTAAGTTTAGATTTAATCCTGTTAAAGGTCTTTAATGAGATTTTTCTTTTCTTTAGTTACGACCACCTCAACCTCCAGTGTACCTCTTTGTATTTGATGTATCTCACAATGCAGTTGAAACTGGATACTTGAATTCAGTTTGCCAGAGTTTGTTGGACAATCTGGATTTGTAAGTACCTTAATTCAGCTTAAATTTGAAATTACTGTTTGCAAAATGAATAAATAGTTTCAAAATACAACAAATGCTATATATAATTATGTTCTAAATGTCCATTTAAATTGGTTTGTTAATTTCAGGCCTCATTCTCTCTGAGAAACATAAATTGTTTTTTTAAGATTTTATTTATTTATTTGACAGAGAGAGGGGGGAAGCAGGCTCCCCCCCTGAGCAGAGAGCCCAATGCGGGGCTCGATCCCAGGACCCTGAGATCATGACCTGAGCTGAAGGCAGAGGCTCAACCCACTGAGCCATCCAGGCCCCCTGAGAAACATAAATTTACTTTAACTTTAAATTATGGAAAAATTTCAAACAACTAGTAAATAGAATATAGTGAACTTCCAGGTACCATCCCTCAACTTGAACGTTTTTATGTTCATTTGTTCTTGTTTCATCTAATCCCTCCCATACACAAACACTTTTTCCCCATGAGTATTTTCACTCAAATCTCAGCCAGCATATCTTCTTACCTATAAATAATTGCAATTATTTTTTAACCCTAAGATACAGGTATCACAACAAACAAAATTAGCAGTAATTCCGTAATATGATTTAATACCTAGTTCAATTTTTGGTTATGTCAGAAATGCCCTTATTGTAGGTTTGTTGAAATAAGAATCCAAACAGTGTATACATGTTGCATTTAGTTGTCATATCTGTTAAGCCTCTTAAAATATCTGTACTTTAAATGGTTCTTAGATACTTATTGTAACCTATAAAAGCTAGTATGACTTTTCACTATTGTGAAATATAGTGCTCTTGTGTAGTGTAGAAGAATGTGAAGGATCATATCTTATCAGAAATGGACTAAGTCCCTCACCTGGGCAGAAGGAGCCTCCTTATTCTTGCCAGCATTTGTATTTCTTTTTTATTTTAATTTTAATTAATTTATTTATTTTTAAAAGATTTTATTTATTTATTTGGCAGAGAGAGAGAGAGAAAGAGATCACAAGTAGGCAGAGAGGCAGGCAGAGAGAGAGGGAGAAACAGACTCCCAGCTGAGCAGAGAGCCTGATGCGGGGCTCGATCCCAGGACCCTGAGATCATGACCTAGGCGAAGGCAGAGGCTTAACCCCTGAGCCACCCAGGTGCCCCTAAATTTTTATTTATTTTTTTAAGATTTTACTTATTTATTTGAGAAAGAGAGACCATGAGCAGGGGGAGGGGAAGGCAGAGCAGGCTCCCTGCTCACTGCAGGGCTTGGTTCCAGGACCCTGGAATCACTACCGGAGCTGAAGGCAGACGCTTAACTGACTGAGCCACCCAGGCACCCAGTATTTGTATTTTTAATGAACAAGAATGAAAACTAGTTTGTCTCTCTCCTTAAGAAACTGAAGGTCCACATATTTAAGTTCTTTAAGACAGATACTTTTGGTGCTCTTAAGGTAAACAATATAAGAGATTTGGGTAAACTTTTTAAAAGATATGCAATACATTATATTATATTTTGGGGGTGCATGGGTGGATCACTGGTTAAGCATCCAACTCTTGATATCAGCTCAGGTGTTGATCTCAGGGTCTGAAGTTCAAGCCCTTTGGTGGGCTCCATGCCTAGCATATACACACATACATATATATATTATATACACATAGACACATGGGTATATTATATTTTACAGTTGCTAAATGGTAATTTTTTGTTAAATTAAAACTTTTTGTTAAATTAAAATCATCTGGGGCACCTGGGTGGCTCAGTGGGTTAAAGCCTCTGCCTTTGGCTCAGGTCATGATCCCAGGGTCCTGGGATCGAGCCCCGCATCAGGCTCTCTGCTCAGCGGCAAGCCTGTTTCCTCCTCTCTCTCTCTCTGCCTGCCTCTCTGCCTACTTGTGATCTCTGTCAAATAAATAAATAATCTTAAAAAAAAAAAAAAGAAAAATTAAAATCATCTACAAAGTTCACTATAAGTACATGAAAAGGTTTATATATACATTCAAGTATTTTTTTTATATACCATTTCCTATGTAATTTATGTAACTTTATATAGGTGTAGTAAGTTTTGGATTGCTGTATTATTGCAGGGTTTTATTGATTGTTTGGCTCACATGTAATGTTTTCACTTTGAGTAGGTTCTGTTTTCATACTAAACACTGAGTGGATTAAGCATTTCTTTGGGACAATTTCCATAATACAAAAGTATTTTGTGTGATATATGTTATATGTTAACTCTTCACAGATATTTTTATATATGTATGTACATGGAAAAATTTGATGCAATACTCTTTTGAATTTGTTTGTTGTAGGCTTCCTGGAAATACCAGGACAAAAATTGGCTTCATTACATTTGATAGTACAATCCACTTCTACAGTCTTCAAGAAGGTCTCTCTCAACCTCAGATGCTAATCGTTTCAGATATTGAAGGTATATATACTTAAAATTATTGAAACGCCTTAGGAGTTTTCAGTTTTATAGATATATCATGAATATTTGACATTATGTATGTGTATATATGTATGTGTATATATGGTATATATGATATGACTGTACTATATTGAGAAAAGAGCTTGAGTATAAAATCATAAGCTTAGGGGCGCCTGGGTGGCTTAGTGGGTTAAAGCCTCTGCCTTTGGCTCAGGTCATGATCCCAGGGTCTGGGATCGAGCCCCGCATCGGGCTTTCTGCTCAGCGGGGAGCCTGCTTCCTCCTCTCTGTCTCTGCCTGCCTCTCTGCCTACTTGACTGTCAAATAAATAAAATCTTTAAAAAAAAAAATCATAAGCTTATTGGAATTGTAAGAGTCCTTTAGTCCAATCCCTCATTTTATAGAAGAGAAAACAGTAACAGCGGTAAAGTGAATTCTGAGGCAACAAAAACAAGTTAATGTTCAAACAAATTAAACATAGGTTTCTTTTTCCCTTCTTATTCATTCATTCAAAAAGTGTTTGAGGAGAGACATATAAAAGTAATGGGAAAGAATAGGTTTATTCTAGGAATAAACCCTCACATATATGCTGAACTGATTTTTTTTTTAAGATTTTATTTATTTATTTGACAGAGATCACAAGTAGGCAGAAAGACAGGCAGAGAGAGAGGAGGAAGCAGGCTCCGTGCTGAGTAGAGAGCCTGATGCGGGGCTCGATCCCAGGACCCTGGGAACATGACCTGAGTCAAAGGCAGAGGCTTTAACCCACTAAGCCACTCAGGCTCCCCTGAATTGATTTTTTTAAAGAATTTACTTATTTATGGGGTGCCTAGGTGGCTCAGTGGGTTGAGCCTCTGCCTTGGACTTGGGTCATGATCTCAGGGTCATGGGATCAAGCCCTGCATTGGGCTCTCTGCTAAGTGGGGAGCCTGCTTCCCCCCATCTCTCTGCTTGCCTCTCTGCCTACTTGTGATCTCTCTGTCAAAAAAAAAAAAAATCTTTAAAGAATTTACTTATTTATTTGACAGAGGGAGTACAAGTAGGCACAGCAGGAGGAAGAGGGAAAAGCAGTCTTCCCATTGAGCAGTCTGATGTGGGGCTTGATCCCAGGATCATGGGATCATAGGATCATGACCCTGACCTGAGTTGAAGGGTCTTTAACCGACTGAGCCACCCAGGCAACTCTGATTTATTTATTTATTTTTATTGAGAAAGGGAGGGAGGGAGCCATGTGGGCACAAGTCCAAGGGCGGGAAGGACAGAGGGAGAGAGAGAGAGAGAATCCCAAGCAGTCTCCATGCCCAGTGCAGGCCTGACAAGGGGCTCGATCCCACAACCTGAGATCAAGACCTAAGTTGAAAGCAAGAGTTGGACGCTTAACCAACTGAGCCACCCAAGAGTCCCTATCCTGAATTGATTTTTGACAGGCATACCAAGACTATTCAATGGGGAGAAGACAGTCTTTTCAACAAATGGTTCTGGGAAAAGTAAACATGCAAAAGAATGAAGTTGGACCCTTACCTTAAATCATATTAAAGAGGACGAAGGGGAGCCTGGGTGGATCATTTGGTTGAGTGTCTATCTTCGGCTCAGGTCCTGATCCTGGGGTCCTGGGATGGAGACCCACCCTGGGCCCCCTGCTAAGCAGGGAGTCTGCTTCTCTCTCTGCACCCCCCCCATGCTTGCTTGCTCTTTCTCTCTCTTTCTCTCTCTCTCTCTCTAATAAATAAATACATGTTTTTTTGGAAAAATCTTAAAAAGAAGGTGGGGGAGGCCTGTGAGACTCAGGCCCCAAATTGGGCATAGAGCTTACTTAAACAAACAAACTAACTAAAAAAATAAATGGTTAAGGTGATAAATTTTCTGTATTACATACACTTTTACCACAGTTAAGAAAAATTAATAACTCAAAATGGATCATAGACTGGAGTGTGAGATTAAAACTGATAGTAGAAAACAGAGGTAAATCTTTGTGACCTGGGATTAGGGTGTGATTTCTTATATATGATACCAGAAGTACAAACAACAAAATAAAAAATGGCTGGCTCACTTGGTAGAGCATCTGACACTTGATCTCAGGTCATGAATTTGAGCTCCTTGTTGGGTGTAGAGATTACTTTAGATAAAAAGAAAAAGGAAGGGGTGCCTGGGTGGCTCAGTGGGTTGGGCCTCTGCCTTCTGCTCAGGTAATGATCTCAGGGTCCTGGGATTGAGTCGTGCATCAGGCTCTCTGCTCGGCGGGGAGCCTGCTTTCTCCTCTCTCTCTCTCTGCCTGCCTCTCTGCCTACTTAAGATCTCTGTCAAATAAATAAGAAAATCTTGGAGAAAAAAGAAAAAGGAAAATAGATAATGTGGCTTCTTCAAAATTAAAAAATAATTTTTTTTTAAAGATTTTATTTATTTATTTGTCAGAGAGAGAGTGAGCGAGCACAGGCAGACAGAGTGGCAGGCAGAGGGAGAAGCAGGTTCCCTGCCGAGCAAGGAGCCCGATGTGGGACTCGATCCCAGGACGCTGGGATCATGACCCGAACCGAAGGCAGCTGCTTAACCAACTGAGCCACCCAGTTGTCCCTAAAAAATAAATTTTTAAAAAATTTATTTATTTAGAGAGCAAGTACACAAGAAGGGGGCGGGTCAGAGGACAGGGACAGAATCTCAAGCTAACTCTCCTGAGCATGAGCCCTACGTGGGGCTCAGGTTCCCAACCCTGAGATCATGACATGTACATAAATCAAGAGTTGGCCGCTTAACCAAGTGAACCACCCAGGTACCCCCCAAATTAAGAACTTTTGTGTTTTATAATCAAGAATGTAAAAAGGCAACCCACAGAATGAGAAAATACTGCAAATCATATATCTGATCAGGAATTTATATCTAGGGGCACCTGGGGTGGGTCAGTCATTTGAACTTCCTTTGGCTCAGGTCAAGATCCCAGGGTCCTGGGATTGAGCCCTGCATCGGGCTCCTTGCTCAGTGGGGAGCCTGCTTCTCCCTCTCCCTCTGCCTGCTGCTCCTCCTTCTTGTGCACATGCTCTCTCTCTCTCACTTGCTATCTTTCTCTCTCTCTGTCAAGTAAATAAATAAAATCTTTATTTTCTTTGAGAGAGAGAGACAGAGGAGAGAGAGAGAACACAAGCAGAGTGAGGGGCAGAGGAAGAAGCAGACTCCCAATGAATGGGGAGCCTGATGCGGGCTCAATCCCCGGACCCTGAGATCATGACCTGAGCCGAAGGCAGACACTTAACCGACAGAGCCACCCAGACGCCCCAATAAATAAAATCTTTTTAAAAATATAGGAATTTGTGGGGCACCTGGGTGGCTCAGCGGGTTAAAGTCTCTGCCTTTGGCTCGGGTCATGATCCCAGGGTCCTGGGATGGAGCCCCGCATCAGGCTTTCTGCTCAGCGGGAAGCCTGCTTCCCCCTTTCTCTGTCTGCCTCTCTGCCTACTTGTAATCTCTCTCTGTCAAATAAATAAATAAAATCTTAAAAAAAAGATATAGGAATTTATATCTGCATTATAGAAAGAACTTCTATAACTGAACAAGAAAAACACAATTTAAAGTGGGTAAGTGGGGACACCTGGGTGGCTCAGTTGGTTAAGCGGCTGCCTTCGGCTCGGGTCATGATCCCAGCGTCCTGGGATCGAGCCCCACATCGGGCTCCTTGCTCGGCAGGGAGCCTGCTTCTCCCTCTGCCTCTGCTGGCCATTCTGTCTGCCTGTGCTCGCTCTCTGGCTTTCTCTCTGACAAATAAATAAATAAAATCTTTAAAAAAAAATAAAGTGGGTAAGTGATTTGAATAGACATGTCTCTATTCAATACACAGTATTCAATATTTTCTATAAACAGTTGGCTGATAAGCACTTGAAAAGATGCTCTGTATCATAAGTTATCAGGGAAATACAAATGAAAACCACGATGAGACTAGTTAGAAAATCTCAGATTCAGAATTCAAATTGTTTTGCTGCTCTGAGCATGTCTATGAATGTCCATAGAAGCAGCATGAGTATTGGTTTTGGTGTTACAAATAAATATTAGTGAGTAGGGGTGCCTGGGTGAGCTCAGTTGGTTATGGGTCTTGCTCAGAGGGGAGCCTGTTTCTCCCTCTCCCACTCCCCCTGTTTGTTCTCTTTCTTTCTCTCTCTCACTCTCTGTCAAATAATAAATCTTCAAAAAAAATTTTAGTAGGCAAATTGGCAAATACAGAATCCATAAATAATGAGGATTCACTATACATCTTTAAAGGGCAGTAGTTAAAGAGAGCCCCTGGGACGCCTGGGTGGCTCAGTTGGTTAAGCGGCTGCCTTCAGCTCAGGTCATGATCCCAGCGTCCTGGGATCGAGTCCCACATCGGGCTCCTTGCTCGGCAGGGAGCCTGCGTCTCCCTCTGCCTCTGCCTGCCACTCTGTCTGCCTGTGCTTGCTCGCTCTCCCTCTCTCTCCCTCTCTCTCCCTCTCTCTCCCTCTCTCTGACAAATAAATAAAAAATTAAAAAAAAAAAAAAAAAGAGAGCCCCTGCTTCTGTCTTGGTTGTTTTTAATCTCACAACAAACCAGCCCGGTTATTCATTCATTCCCTAACCAGATAATTATTTTGCATGAAATAAAATCACTGAATAGGTGATTCTGATGATGGGCCAAATTGTGAGTTCATTGATAAGGTCCAGCCTCTCAGTTTTATACATAAGCTGATGGATGGTGTGGGGGATGGGACGTGAGGGAGGAGCAGAAGGAGAGAGAATTCCAAGCAGACTCCCCCGTGGGTGCAGAGTCTGACATAGGGCTTGATCTCACAACCCCGAGATCATGACCCTGGGACCATATTCTGAGCTGAAATCAAGAGTTAGTTAGGCGTTGGACTATTGGTTTCGTCTTGGATCATGCTGGTCATGGAGTCTGCTTGGGATTCTCTGCCTCTCCCTCTGCTACTCACCCCATCATGCATTCTCTCTCTAAAATAAATAAACTAAATATTTTTAAAAATATGAAATGTCCAGGATAGGCACATCCACAGACAGACTGGTGGCTTCCTAGCACTCTGGGAGTTGGCAAGGACATGAAGAGTTCACATGGTGTTTCCTTTGGGGATAATGAGAAGGATCTGGAATTAGTGGTGATGATTTGCAATTCTGTGAATATATAAAAACATCACTGAATTGTTATCTTCTATAAGGGTGAATTCTATGATACAGAAATTATATCTCAATTAAACTTATTAAACATTTTTTTAATTTTTAAGATTGATTTATTTGAGAGAGAGCTAGAGAACGTGTTGGGGGAGGGGCAGAGGGAGAGAGTCTTAGGCAGCCTCCTTGTGAAGCATGGAACCCAACATGGGGCTTGAGATCACGACGTGAGCAGAAAACGAGAATCAAATGCCTGACTGCCATTCAGGTGCCTCAAAACATTCTTTAAAGAAAAAAGTCTAGTCAACTGTCAACGAGAATTTTTTCGAAAGATTTTTCTAATTTGAGAGAAAAAGAAATGCAGAGGGAGCGAGGGAAAGAGATAGAAGCAGACTCCCTGCTGAGCAGGAAGCCTGATGCAGGCCTCAGTCCCAGGACCCAGAGATCATAACCCAAGCCGAAGGCAGATGCTTGACCAACTGAGCCACCCAGGTGCCCCGACTGTAGAATTTTTGTGTGGCAGCTAAAGTAAATATTTAATGTTACAAATAGTATTTTAGTATTTTTTTAAAAGATTTTATTTATTTAACAGACAAAGATCATAAGTAGGCAGAGAGGCAGGCAAAGAGAGAGGAGGAAGCAGGCTCCCCACAGAGCAGAGAGCCCGATGCGGGGCTCGATCCCAGGACCCTGAGATCATGACCTGAGCCAAAGGCAGAGGCTTAACCCACTGAGCCACCCAAGCGCCCCTATTTTAGTATTATTTTTTATGAACATTATAATGAGCCTTAAAAAAAAAAACCAAATAGTGCCATAATGTGGAAAGTAAGACTTCTTATAATCCTTCACTACCACCCACAGTTTGCTTCCTTTTAAAGGAAGAGAATTTAATTCCTAAGTAAGAATGAATTTGAATCCTGAGGAGTTCATTTGAAGTGGTCAGTTAGCATACCATCTGATTTAACTGATTTTATAGTCTCATAAGTATAGGCTCTAGTTGGGACCTTCTTTATGAGACAGTATGTGCTTTTTGAATGACAGAGCTATTGTTGGGTTCCATTACTTCTTTGTAAAGACCTAGCATTCTTCTGTGTCATCTTAGTCAACATTTTTTTTTAATGCCAAGACTACTAGTTTCATGGGCTAATAAGCAAGAATGTAAAGTAGGATTCTAAACTCTTCTCTTTAACTTAAGAAGCAGAGCACTTGTGCAAACCTGTACTGAGTGTTTACAGATCAATATTTTCTAATTAGGAGCCTATTTACCTTTTATATGGTAACATAAGTTATAATAAATACCTAAATCAATGCTTCTTTGGTGGCTTTTTGAATATAGGTAGACAGTGCTTATATAAGGAGGAGGTCACTTTTCTTTAAATTATGAGGGTGGTTAATTTTTTTTTTTTTTTTAAGATTTTGCCAGAGAGAGAAAGCACAAGCAGGGGGAGCAGCAGACAGAGGGAGCAGCAGGCTCCCTGCTGAGCAAGGAGCCCCACGCACTCTATCCCAGGACCCTGGGATTGTGACCTGAGACAAAGGCAGATGCTTAACGGACTGAGGCACCCAGGCATTCCTGGGGGTGGTTAATTATATCAGTGTTTAATGTTTGGAACATCTTTAACAATTAAGTTTTGTTTGAAAGAAATATTTATTTTTTTTCAGATGTTTTTATACCTATGCCAGAGAACTTATTAGTAAATTTAAATGAAAGTAAAGAGGTAAGTTACATTTTCTTATCTGACATTTTTTTTGAAATGTTGAAGGAATGTATTCTCCAAATGAACTTTATTTACAGTTTTTTTTTCTTTCTGAGGCATTTCTAAGATGTGTAACATTTTTTATTTGCTGTTAGTTAAAATTCATCAGATGAACAGATCTTGAGTTTACCCTTGAACTGATGGCTCTTAAGTCTAACATAGCAAGATACTTTGTAATAGGGTAGAAGAAAAGCCTATTTCGTGAAGGAAACCTGCCTTGCCACCATTTGGGAAATGGGGAGGGTTGCTCAGATAAGCTTCTGGTCACTACGTAGAAGCACTTTAGATAGGCTGCTTTCAGTGCCCTTTGCTTTTCTGATTCACAGAGTGTCATTGGGGTCAGTTCAGAAGAAACTTATTCCCTGCCTGGAAATTGCCATGACATAATACAGTGAGAGGTGAACAGAATGTGTCTGAAGGGGGGATGTTGTCTACCCTGTACATGCATATATGCCGTAGGGATAACATTTTAACTAGCAAGTCTATGGTCTTAGCTGTTGGCAACAGTGACTTCACCATAGTGTGAAGTACTTTTTTTCCCTTTAACTCTCTTTATTTGTACAACCTAACCTGAATAGGTAGTAGTTTTTCATTTTGTTTTTCTTTTGTAGTGGTATTACTAGTTGGAAAATTTACTGGCTATCTTAGACTTTTCAATAGGGAAGAGTTAAATCGCTTTGGAACTGAAAAGAATAAAGTGTGTAGAGGTGATTGAGAAGGCCGTGTTTGATGGCATTAAAAGAAATCAAATCTAAACTGTGATGGTTCTTTTGGATACATTTTGGACTTATAGTCTTGCTGGACTACTGCATGTGCAAGAACTGTAAGGCCCCAATTTTGATTTGTCTTGCTTGCCAATTTATAATGTTGACTTAAAATGGCTTTCTTGTCATTTGGCCAACTTCATTGTTTACTGTACTGTCTGTAAATTCTCTGACCATCATCATGACTCAGTGTCTTGTCTACTGTATTAGTTATTGACTTTTGTGGAAGAAGTTTTTAATTGTTAACATCTTTGAGTTTTCTTGCTTTATTTTACAAGCTTGTTCAAGATTTACTGAAAACTTTGCCACAAATGTTCACCAAGACCCTGGAAACCCAGAGTGCCTTGGGTCCTGCACTTCAGGCTGCCTTTAAGCTGATGTCCCCAACTGGTGGTCGAATGTCTGTCTTTCAAACACAACTTCCTACTCTTGGAGTGGGAGCCCTGAGACCACGAGAGGAGCCCAACCAAAGGTCATCTGCTAAGGTTAGAAAGTCATCAGATGTATGTTACCGTATATTCTGGGACTCTGCTCTGTCCCTTAACCACAAAGCCTGTTCATTTATTTTTCAGTTGTGGAGAGGAGGGAGTATAAGGAAAGAGACAAAGCATTTCTCTTTTATGTTGAAATTTCTATTTTGTTACACTTACCACCTGATTCACTTACCTTATTTTTGGATCTTTAGCAGGCCACTAGCAGTGCAGCCTGCCTTTAATAAGAAAGTCTGGCAGTCTAGGGGCGCCTGGGTGGCTCAGTGGGTAAAGCCTCTGCCTTCGGCTCAGGTCATGATCCCAGGATCCTGGGATCGAGCCCCGTATCGGGCTCTCTGCTCGGCAGGGAGCCTGCTTCCCCCTCTCCCTCTGCCTGCCTCTCTGCCTACTTGTGACCTCTGTCTGTGAAATAAATAAATAAAATCTTAGGGGCGCCTGGGTGGCTCAGTGGGTAGGCTGCTGCCTTCGGCTCGGGTCATGATCTCAGGGTCCTGGGATCGAGTCCCGCGTCGGGCTCTCTGCTCAGCAGGGAGCCTGCTTCCCTCTCTCTCTCTCTGCCTGCCTCTCTGTCTACTGTGATCTCTCTCTCAAATAAATAAATAAAAATTTTTAAAAAAATTTAAAAATAAATAAATAAATAAATAAATAAATAAAATCTTAAAAATATATATATTTTTAAAAAAAAAGAAAGTCTGGCAGTCTAAAGAATATACCTTTTAGAAACAAAGTAGAATGTGGGTGACCGCTAAAAAATAGTCTGCCTTATTGACTGCCATGGATTGCTTTTGAGCACTTTGTGTATATAAACTTGGTTTGAGGTGTGTATTGTTCAAAAGATGATGAGAGTTGCTGTATACTGTAATGATGATGGTGTCAGTCCTGGGTCAGTCTGCCTAAATTCTGCTTTTTGTTTTATCATTTTTACTACTATTTTTTAAAAGATTTTATTTATTTGTAATAGAGAGCACAAGCAGGGGGAGCAGCAGGCAGAAGGAGAAACAGGCCCTCTGCTGTGCAGGGAGCCCGATGTGGGCTCGATCCCAGGACCTTGGGATCATGACCTGAACCAAACACAGATGCTTAACCAACTGAGCCACCCAGGCATTCCTCAACTGCTTTTTAGATGTGTGAGCTTGAAGAATTAATTTCTTTGCCCTTCTGTTTCCTTATGTTTATTTATAAAGTGAAAATAATTATAGTACTTGCTTCTTACAATAGTTCAAAGGTCTACGTAGATATTACACATGAATTGTTTAGAATACTTTCCAGCATTCTAAGCATTTAATAGATTATTGAAATTAGCATAATAGATGTATTTCTTTTTAAAAGTAGAAAATAGAAAATCCTTAAGCAGTACATGTTTTTTACTGAGAAAATGAGGAACTGAAAAGAATTTTTAGCATGCCCAAGGATAATTGTTAACATCTTGGTATATATATGTATATATATATACCAAGAGATAGGTTTTAAAATTTTATGACAATTTAATAATTAAAAATTTTTTCTTTCTTGTAATTTATTATTAACAGGAGATTCACTTGACACCATCCACTGACTTTTACAAGAAATTAGCCTTAGATTGTTCTGGTCAGCAGGTAGCCGTGGACTTATTCCTTCTCAGTGGACAGTATTCTGACTTGGCTTCTCTGGGTGAGTTCTTCCTCATGAATATTTTTCTCAAGTGAATGTGAAAATGACATTTATATGATGATACTCTAAATAAAGGACAAAGTGAAGGAATTTTTATTCCTTTGAGAGAGTTAATCAGTCTGTTATAAACCTTTGGTCTTATAAACATTTATTTATATATTTCTGAATGTTTATAATAGAGAGATTTTATACTGCTATTTAAAAGGCTGAAATACTCTTTTTTTGATAATACTTTGGGAGGCTGAGGCAAGATTGATTCAAACGCCAGTAGTTTTTTCATGCAGTAATAGTTAATTACAGAATTTTTAAAAAGTATGTGTTTTCTTCCAGGTTGTATTTCTCGGTATTCAGCAGGTAGTGTCTATTACTATCCTTCTTACCACCATCAGCAGAACCCAGTACAAGTACAGAAATTACAGAAGGAACTACAGAGATACCTCACTCGAAAGATTGGCTTTGAGGCAGTCATGAGGATTCGGTGTACGAAAGGTGGGGGCACTTTTTTCACACTTACATAGATGTGTTGCTTTTGATATCAGTAAATAAAAATTTTCAGCTAACATTATGTCATAATGTTTGTTTCTTTTTTTTTTTTTTTTAAGATTTTATTTCTTTATTTGAGAGAGAGGCAGTGAGAGAGCATGAGCGAGGAGAAGGTCAGAGGGAGAGCAGACTCCCCGTGGAGCTGGGAGCCTGATGCGGGACTCGATCCCGGGTCTCCGGGATCATGACCTGAGCCGAAGGCAGTCGTCCAACCAACTGAGCCACCCAGGCGTCCCATAATGTTTGTTTCTTAAACTAATGGAATATGAAATTAAGAACAGGGAAGAGGAGTACCTGGCTGGCTCAGTTGCTAGAGC
Organism: Mellivora capensis; assembly: GCA_004024625.1. Classification (NCBI taxonomy): domain Eukaryota; kingdom Metazoa; phylum Chordata; class Mammalia; order Carnivora; family Mustelidae; genus Mellivora; species Mellivora capensis. Next base: position 20,933 of record PISX010014556.1, read on the forward strand.
ATGCAACTCTTGATCTCAGGGGTGTGAGTTCAAGTCCCACATTGGGCGTGGAGCCTACTTAAAAAAAAAAAAAAGAATCTGAAGAAACATTATAAAAGAAAATAGAAACTTTTTTTTTTTTTTAAGATTTTGTTTATTTATTTGACAGCGCACAAGCAAGGGAGCGGGAGAGGGAGAAGCAGGCTCCCCACTAAGCAGTGAGCCCAGTGCAGGGCTCGATCCCAGGACGCTGGGATCATGGATCATGATATGAGCTGAAGGCAAAGGCTTAACCCACTGAGCCACCCAGGCGCCCCAGAAAATAGAAACTATTTTGGACATACTGAAAGCCACTGAATTGTACGCTGTATGTGTGATTTTTATGGTATGTGAATTATATCTCTCATTTTAAAAAAATTGGGAGCGCCTGGGGGCTCAGTGGATTAAAGGGTCTGCCTTCGGCTCAGGTCATGGTCCCAGGGTCCTGGGATCGAGCCCCACATCGGGCTCTTTGCTCAGTGGGGAGCCTGCTTCCTCCTCTCTCTCTCTGCCTGCCTCTACCTACTTGTGATCTCTGTCTGTTAAATAAATAAATTTTTTTTTTTTTTTTAGATTTTATTTATTTATTTGACAGAGTGCACAAGCAAGGAAGCAGGAGAGGGAGAAGCAGGCTCCCCACTAAGCAGTGAGCCCAGTGCAGGGCTTGATCCCAGGACCCTGGTATCATGACCTGAGCCGAAGGCAGAGGCTTTAACCCACTAAGCCAGCCAGGCACCCCTTTATTCAGATTTTTTTAACAAATATTTTATTTATTTATTTGACTCAGAGAGACAGAGAGCGAGAGATATCACAAGTAGGCAGAGAAGCAGGCAGAGAGAGGAAGGGAAGCAGGCTCCCCAGTGAGCAGAAAGCCCGATGCAGGGCTCGATCCCAGGACCCTGAGATCATGACTTGAGCTGAAGGCAGAGGCTTTAACCCACTGAGCTACCCAGGTGCCCCCCTTTATTCAGATTTTAAAATAATGTTGTTCTGGAATGCCTGGGTGGCTCAGTTAAGTGTCTGTCTTCAGCTCAGGTCATGATCCCAGGGTCCTAGGAAATTGTTCCTATCAGGTACCTGTTTCTTCTCCTTCTGCCTGCTGTTTGTGCTCTCTCTCTCTGACAAATAAATAAATAAAATCTTTAAAAATAAATAAATAGGGGCACCTGGGTGGCTCAGTGGGTTAAAGCCTCTGCTTTCAGCTCAGGTCATGATCTCAGGGTCCTGGATCGAGCCCTGCATTGGGCTTTCTGCCCAGCAGGAAGCCTGCTTCTTCCTCTCTCTCTCTCTGCCTCTCTGCCTACTTGTGATATCTGTCTGTCAAATAAATAAATAAAATCTTTAAAAAAAAATTTTTTTTTAATTTAAAAAATATAAATAAATAAAATAATGTTGTTCTTTAAGAGGTATGAAGCAATGATTTTTTTAAAGTGGAAAGATTATATGAAATAGCCCCCCCCCCAAAAAAAACGATATCAATATATAAGGATCCACGGACCTGTCCACTAGATAGATGTTGAAATCTTTCCGTCAAACCATGTGTCAAGGGGCGCCTGGGTGGCTCAGTGGGTTAAAGCCTCTGCCTTCGGCTCAGGTCATGATCCCAGGTCCGGGGATCAAGCCCTGCATCGGGAGCCTGCTTCCTCCTCTCTCTCTGCCTGCCTGTCTACTTGTGATCTCTATTTGTCAAGTTTATAGATAAAATCTTTAAAAAAATAAAGCCTTTATTAAAAAAAAAACCAACCCATGTGTCAAATGAAGTTCTCTATTATCTGTCACTGTAATAAAAAGAAAAGACAGTTGAATAAAACAGCTGACAATAAAGCCTTTGTAATATGTAAGGTATCAAATACTTCTATAAGGTCGCCACATCTCCAAACAACTCAAGGTAGTAATGTCACTCGTCACCAGTTAGTTACCAACTAGCTTTCTGTTTCTGGTTCTTGTGCTCTGATTGGCTGGCTATAGATTGGAGGTTCCTGCTACCGCCTCTTTGGGTTAGATTAATTTGCCAGAGAAGCTTACAGAAATCAGAGAAACCTTTTACTTTCTAGATTACTGGTTTATTATAGAAGGATGTAACTCAGGAACAGTCAGATGGAAAAGATGTATAGGGGAAGGTATAGAGAAAGGGAAAGGGCATGGAGCTTCTGCAGTTTCCATGTTCTCTCTGAGCACTCCACTCTCCCCAAATCTCTGTGTGTTCACCAATCTGGAAGCTTTCCAAAGGACCTCTCCTGCTGGGTTTTTATGAAGGCTGCTTTACATAGTTGTGGCTGATTAAGTTATTGGCCGTTGATGACTGACTCCACCTCCAGTTCCTCTCCCCTCCCCAAAGGTTGTTGGTGGGGGACAGGTTGGACTGTAATTTCCAACCTTCTGATTACATGGTTGGGTCCTCTGGTAACCAGCCCCCATCCTTTGGTTACATAGGTGCTTATCAAAGATCACTCCATCAACATAGTAGAAGATACCTTTGTGAATTTCATTACTTAGATCGTCCTAAGAGTTTAGGAGTTCTTTGCTGGCAATGAGTGAAGATCAAGTACCTGTTTCTTATTATAAATCACAGTATTACATGCAAACTTTTTTTAAAGTAGGCTGTACACCTAGCATAGGGCCCAGTGAGGGGCTTGAACTCACAACTCTCAGATCAAGAGCTGAACTGAGATTAAGAGTTGGATACTTGGGATGCCTGGGTGGCTCAGTTGGTTGAACGACTGCCTTCGGCTCAGGTCATGATCCCAGAGTCCCAGGATCGAGTCCCGCATCGGGCTCCCAGCTCCACGGGGAGTCTGCTTCTCCCTCTGACCTTCTCCTCACTCATGCTCTCTCTCACTGCCTCTCTCTCAAATAAATAAATAAAATCTTTAAAAAAAAAAAAAGAGTTGGATACTTAACTGACTGAGCCACCCAGGCACCCCTCACGTCTAAACTTGCCCCCACCTTTTTTTTTTCTTAAAGATTTTATTTATTGGGGCGCCTGGGTGGCTCAGTGGGTTAAAGCCTCTGCTTTCAGCTCAGGTCATGATCCCAGGGTCGTGGGATTGAGCCCCGCATCGGGCTCTCTGCTCGGGAGGGAGCCTGCTTCCCTTTCCCCTCTCTGCCTGCCTGTCTGCCTACTTGTGATCTCTGTCAAATAAATAAATAAAATCTTAAAAAAAAAAAGATTTTATTTATTTATTTGAGAGAGAGCAAGAGTGAGAGAGAGGGCATTCACAGAAGGAGAGGGAGAAATAGACTTCCTGCTGAACAGGGAACCCAACACAGGGCTGGATCCCAGGACCGTGAGATCATCGTCGTAGTGGAAGGCAGATCCTTAACCAACTGAGCCAACCAGGTGCCCAAAACTAAACTTTCTCCTCCACAACTAAACTTTTAAATTTACTCTGTCTGATAGGTGACAAAGATAAAATGTAAGTATCTATATATTGTCTTATGTAAATCATCTTGATAAAATTTTCTCTTCTAGGTCTTTCCATTCATACTTTCCATGGGAACTTCTTTGTTCGGTCAACAGACTTACTGTCTTTGCCTAATGTAAACCCAGATGCTGGGTATGCAGTACAGATGTCTGTGGAAGAGAGTCTTACTGACACTCAGTTGGTTTCCTTTCAGTCTGCACTCTTGTATACATCCAGCAAAGGTAAATTGGCTTTGTTTGTTTTTATTGTGGCAAAGACATATAACATGAGATCTACACTTTTAACAGATTTTTAAGATTACAATCCAGTGTAGTTAACTATAAGTCCATTGTGTTGTGGCAAAGGTAAATTTTTTTATTTGGTCATGTATTCTTTGGCTTATAATGAATGCCCTCTCTTATAGAGGTACTCACTTCTGTTAAGCCAGAAGAGTATTTCTCATCTTAAGAGGTTTGTTGCTATTCCTGGTAAAGCTAAGATGTGTTGTATTTATTTTCCTTAGCCATTGTTTTTAACAGATATTTACTGAGAGTCTATTTAGTGTCAGGCTGACTGTTTAGAAAGATCTTAGTATTGTCAGATTGTTTTTCAGAACGATTTCACCAGTTCATGGTCCCATCAAGTGCCCTTTCCATTTCAGCCTCTGATTTTGTGTGTGTATGTCTCTGCATGTCTCTCTGTATGTTCATTTGTTGTTGTTGATAGGCTAATTATTGTAACTGTTTTCTTTTAGCTCTCACTGTTTTTGACTCGAATAGAAACTCTAAACAGTGTTACCCTTTTTTGCAGATATTATTTCTCTATTTTAAAAGTAATTTAATGAGCTCCTCATATGTATATTTTCATCACTCTTCATGTATCAGTACAGGTTGTAGTATGAATATCATCTGTAGTTTTTTTGACTTGTTCTTTTTCATTAGTGTTCAAGGTTTTACTGGTTAGAAATTTTTAAAAAGTTGACATAATATCTGATATTTGATGGTTATCAAAAAGTTTTCATTTCTCTGTATTTATTGATTTTTATTGTGGGTAATTACTAAAGAGAAAATAATTGTATTAATTGATTTTTTAAAAATGTTTTTTCTGCTGGGTGTGGTGAATAAACAATGAATCTTGGAACACTGAAAAGATAAAATAAAAAGTTTTTCTGTGATTAAAGAGGAAAGTATAAAATTTCTTTGGACTTTAAATGTCAAAACAGACTCTAGAACACGTGTGGAAGTAGTGTTGTCGTAATGTATGTATTCATGTATGTATGTATGTAATTCATATATACAATGTATATAATTTAGAATTTATATTAATAAAAAAGATAAAATAACTAAAAGATTCAGAAAAGAGATTTTTAAGCTAGCATGTTACCACTATTTGATTATGATCCCTTTTCAATTGTAACTTGAACAAAAAGAATTTTTTAAAAATTTTTATTTATTTGAAAGGGAGAGAGAGAGGGAGCACAAGTAGAGGGGAGGGGCAGAGGGAAATGGAGAAGCAGACTCCCCACTGAGCAGGAAACCTGAACCAGGGCTTGATCCCAGGATGCCAGGATCATGACCCTGAGCCTTATTATCTCAGGGCAGTTGTTTAACTGACTGAGCCAGTCAGATGCCCCAAACAAAAAGAATTTTGTAGTGAAAAAATAAGAGGGCACCTGGGTGGCTCAGTCAGTTAAGTGTCTGCCTTTGGCTCAGGTCATGATCCCAGGGTCCTAGGATTGAGTCCTGCATCAGGCTCCCTGAGAAATGGGGAGTCTGCTTCTTCCTTTGCCCTTCCCCCGCCACCGCTCGTGATCCCTCTCTCTCTCTCTCTCAAATAAATAAAATCTTTAATGAATAAAACTCTGAAGTTTGTTTCTTTTTGTTTATTTTTAAAGTTTTGATACTATTTTCCATACTGAATAACCCTTTTTGGTTCTAAATTAAAAAGAAGTGATTCTAAGAAAATACAAAGTTTTTAATATAGTTGTGGCCTTACTATCATTTTTGTCTTTTTCACAAAGGTGAAAGAAGAATCCGTGTTCATACTTTGTGTTTGCCTGTAGTTTCAACTCTGAATGAAGTCTTTCTTGGAGCTGATGTTCAAGCAATTTCAGGGTTATTGGCCAATATGGGTAAGAATCGTTACTGGCTATTGTAAATATTTCACAAATATAATAACATTAGAAAAATCTGCTTAGTTTTTTTTTTTCCTTTAGTTAAATACCTTTAAAGGTTTCAGTGTTTTAGAACTTCTGTATGCTCCCTAGGTAACTACTTGAATTAAAGGATCTGTTGCAGGTAACCTTATTTTTTAAAAAATTTTAAGAGCTTTATTGGGATATAATTTATATACCACTTCACATAACCCATTTTACCTAATACAACCCCACTGTTTATAGTATGTTTACAGAATGGTGTGGCCCTCATCTCAGCCTGATTTTAGAACATTTTATCACCCCATCATGCCCATCAGTAGTTATTGCCCACTACTCCTTCCTCCTTCCCTCATTGGTTTTAGGCAGCTAATAAACTGTTTTCTATCTCATTATCTGCCTACAATGGGCTTAAATATCATATTTTAGCTAATGTTCAATTTTACTAGTGGTTAATAGCTTTTTAATGAGTTCTATAACCTGGGTTACAAGAGACTTTGAACTATAAAGATCTTTAGTCTTGGAGTCTTGGAATTCAGGATTAAAAACCAGTTTACTCTCACAGATAAGTTTGCAGCCTTGGCCAGATCACATGAGGTAGAAGAAAATTTACTGATACCTTCACTTCTTTACTTCCATATCAGATATAGTTGCCTTTTTTGGTCTTTTTCAAATACATAGAGCTTAACATTATTTTGATTCTTAATTTTCCTTCAGGAAAGATGCCATTGCATCCATTTGCTTCACACTCAGATCTGTCAATATTAGGAATAATTGCTCATTTTCTCACATTTCCTACTGGGAAATTTTTTTCTTTAATGAAGCCTGATAAAGAATCCAACCCTGTTTTATTCTCACATGCTGTTGAAGGTTAAAGATCTTGACCTAAAGGGCGGAGGGTGGGAGGTTGGGGGAGCCAGGTGGTGGGTATTATGGAAGGCACGCATTGCATGGAGCACTGGGTGTGATGCAAAAACTATGAATTCTGTTACACTGAAAAGAAAAAAGAAAAAAAAATCTTGACCTAAGAATATGAGGATCACTACCTTTATATTTTGTTGAACTAATACTTTTTAGTAATCATATGGTCATTCTTATTATCTTTATTATCATCAACAAGAACTATAATTCAGGCAGTATTTGTAGATTTAAAAAATTTTCACAATTTGCTTCATAAATACTAATTTTATTACTAAATTTCCTTTATCCCAGTATGCACATTTTTTCACATTTTATCAAAATCTTAAATCAGGAAGTCTTTGATTGAAGTCTTAAGAGTTACTCTTGGGGCACCTGGGTGGGGTCAGTCTGTCAAGCATCCATCTCTTGGTCTCAACACAGGTCTTGATCACAGGGTCATGAGTTCAAGCCCCTTGTTGAACTCCAAACTGGGTGTGGAGCCCACTTAAAAAAAAAAAAAAAAAAAAAAAGAGTTGCTGTTGACCAGGTAACAGTGGTCTTCTTTCTTGGCTATGTACAAATTTGGTTATAGCAGTTAATATCATTACTTTATTGATTGTATATTTGAGACCATATGAATTGAGTTTAGTTCTAGTTTGAGAAGTCTTCAAAAAAATAATAGTTCTTTTAGTATTTAAAAAAATTTTTTTGGAAACATTTTTTTCAAGTATGCAGAAATGCATATGAGCAGTGGCATGACTGATGATAAGAATCATCTAAGTAGCTCCCTGAGAGCTCTTTCAATAAATATAAAATTCTCTGTGAAGAGAACATGTATGTTTAGTTACAGAGTTTTTTCTTTCTCTGTGGTATATAACATAAGATGGTGGATTATAATTAATAACATCTTAGATCCTGGGGCTCCTGGGTGGCTCAGTGGGTTAAAGCCTTGGCCTTCGGCTCAGGTCATGATCCCAGTGTCCTGGGATCGAGCCCCACATTGGGCTTTCTGCTCAGCGGGGAGCCTGCTTCCTCCTCTCTCTCTCTGCCTGACTCTGCCTACTTGTGATCTCTCTCTCTGTCAAATAAATAAATAAAATCTTAAAAAAGAAAAAAAGGAATCTCTTAAAAAAAATCTTAGATCCAGCAAGATACAGTTTTCCCATTTTATAGATAAGCTCATGAAGGTTAGATTCCTTGCCATATTGTCATACAACTAAGAAATAGAGACCCATTTCAGGGGAGTTTGGTTTGATGTTTCAAACTATGTGCTTTTAAATGCTTTTCTTGACTGCTTATCTGTGTAATAAGTTGGAGAGAGAATTTGTATAATAAAAAAAATTACATCTCTTCTATCCTTAACATGGGGTAGCTAAATTTCTCTCTTTTCTCTTGTTTGTCCCTACCTCTGTTTCTGTTAGCTGTTGACAGGTCTGTGACTGCCAGTCTGAGTGATGCTCGGGATGCCCTAGTGAATGCTGTCATAGACTCTCTTTCAGCTTATCGTTCTTCAGTCCTAAGTAACCAGCAGCCTGGACTCATGGTTCCTTTTTCTTTGCGGCTTTTCCCACTCTTTGTGTTGGCTCTCCTTAAACAGGTAAGAGAATCAAAACCAGAAACTAAAACAGTGAAAATGTCAATAGCCCAAATTTTTATCCTGAGAACCACTAAACACTGTATGTATTACTTTAAGCCATTTAAGTTTTCTGAGGACAGTGACTTTGACTCTTACTTGAACCTTGAAAGAATTTGTAACCTAATAAATTCATAAGATACTGATTTAAAGCATGTGCCGTATTTGTAAGAGATGTTCACCAAGTATTCATTGACATTATCAGAGATGTCAGTGATCAGTTTTTCAGTTTTCCAAGACAAGAGCTATATGTTTTATTGCTCATGTAAGAAGTCACACATAACATAAAACTCTTGGCTTTTTCCTGCTCTGTCCAGCATTTCACCCACATACTACTACTTAATCTTGGATTTTCCCTCTCATACATGTGCACCTGTTTCCATGACCTGCATTATACTTTCCTATTCCTGTGTTTGAGTTTAAATGTTACCTCTCTGGCAGTTGCCTTTCCTTCTATGGTCTTGTAGAGTTTTTTATTTGATATTAATTACTTGTCTTCTCTGCCTGCTCTTTGCCCCTACTGCTGCCCCTGCTGCTTATTTTTCCAGTATACAAAATAAAATGTACAAGCTTGTATACTTAGGGTGTAAAGTTTATTAATTTCAAATATATATTACAAATTTTTAAATATATCAATTAAATTTTTTCAAAAATCTCATGTTAATAAATCACCTGGGAGAGCATCCCAGATTCCAAAATTGATGGAAACTACAAAAATTGTCAATTTGTATATTTTTCTGAACTCCAGGATTGACTTGTCTGGTGTATGTCATCTCTTCTAGGGAAGAAGGGCAACCCACTCATCCTAATAGAATGGCTTTTGGATCAACTTCTAGCTTCTTTAACTCAAATTATGTATTTCTACTTCTGAATATAATATAAATGCACAGAAATTACATAAATGCTTAAATTTTAATACATAAAAATCTGAGCTTTTCCCTCTTTAGGTCTTTCATTAAGTGTTGTCCTTTTCCTGAGGCCTGCCTTTCCTGATCTCCCCATTTAGTGTGCAGTGTTCTAACCTATATTCTTTACTTCTTTACCTAATGTTCCTAACCTACATTCTTTACTTCTCTTCCCTCCCTTTTCTCCATAGTATTTAATACTGACATATCAATATTTTGCTTATTTATTATTTACTTTTCCCTTACTAGGATTTTTTGTCCGTGAGGGCAAGGATTTTTATCTTTTTTGAAAAGTTACCACATTGTCCCATCACCTAGAAGAACAATTCTTAGTACATAATGGACTATCAGTAAATAGTTATTGAATGAATAAATAAACTTTCCTTCTTCCATTTCTCATAATATTCTTTTTTCTTTCTTAATGACTATTAACATACTAATTTAAAAGATCTTGGGGCACCTGGCTGGCTTAGTTGGTAGAGCATTGATCTCAGTTTCATGGGTTTGAGCCCCATGTTGAGTGCAGAGCTTACTTAAAAAGAAATCTTAAGAGCCGTGGGGCCTCATTCTGGCTCCTTCGATAGAGCATGCCAGGTTATCAGTTCAAGCCCCGTTTTGGAAGTAGAGATTATTAAAACAAACAAAAAACTTAAGAGCCGTTTCCAATCTTTCTTTATTTATAGCACTTCCACTTGTTTTAATACATCATCTCGTTGCTGCTAGCTCTTTGCCTGTTTCTACAACTTTCCATCAGTAGGAATGCATACAAATTTTTTTTAAGATTTTTTTTTTTTTTTAAAGTAATCTCTGCACCCACTGTGGGGCTGGAACTCACAACCTCATAATCAAGAGTTGCATGCCCTATCTACTGAGCCAGCCAGGAGCCCCAGGAATGCTTAAAACCCTACCCCAAAACTTCTAATACTCTCCATGAAGCTAATACATCAGTTAAAACTCAGTACTAAACATCAGTAAAACTTACTATTTACTACTTTTATTCTGCTAACTAACATCCTCATTTCTATTACTATTTTTCTGGTTGATTTTTAACCTTTATTTTGTTGTTTAATTTCTCTAACTATGGGAGAAACAAGGATAGTTAACCACCATTAGTCATCTCCTAACATTTACGAAACACAGATCTTTAGTCCTTCATGTATGTTTTTATTTTATCATCTGTAGTTTAACTTTATTCTTCTCATGGTATTATTTAGATTTCTATATCACTATCCCTCTGTGACAGATAGAATATTTAGATATAGGAAACACCAGAGAGACCTAATGACTTTACCATGGTCATGTAATTAGTTTCTTTCAGGTGGCGGTGTAGCCGTAATTTAATAGATGTGTGACTTTTTAAAAGATACTTAACAGAATCCATTAAAAGAATAATTAACAATAAATTTGCTAATTCTGTCTGAAGATATTCTTTTAACATCTGATATTTGCAAAGCTTTGTTTCTATTTATTATTAAATCCCCCCCTTTTTTATGGGGGGTGGTGTTTTGTTACAGAAATCATTTCAGACTGGGACAAATGCACGTCTAGATGAACGCATTTTTGCCATGTGTCAGGTGAAAAATCAGCCCTTGGTTTACCTTATGCTCACAACTCATCCCAGTTTGTATAGAGTTGACAATCTCTCAGATGAGGTAAGATTGATTACTTTTTTAGTGGCTATTTCTTGGAGTTTTAAAGACCTAATTATTCTGAGTCCGTTGTAGAAATGAGGAAAGTTTTGTTGTTGTTTTCTAAAGATTTATTTTTTCATTTTACAGACAGCATGCATGGGGGGTCATAGTGGGGAAGGGCAGAGCAAGAAGCAGACTCCCCACTGAGCAGGAAGCCAGACATGGGGCTTGATCCCAGAACTCCCAGAATCATGACCTGAGCCAAAGGCAGCCCCTTAACAACTGAGTCACCCAGGTGCCCCAAAGAAAAAATATTTAAATTGTAATATTATTTGCCCCTTTATTTCTTCATTCTTTCTTATGGGTCTTTGCTAGGAGACTAGAAAACAGAGCCACTGATCGCTTATCTTCTTTACCATCAGAGAAAGATAAGATTCTTTTTTTCTTTCACATTAGAAAGCCTTTAGGGAGGGCCCTGGGTGGCTCAGTTCATTGAGCGCCTGCCTTTGGCTCAGGTCACGATTGCAGGGTCCTGGGATTGAGCCCCGCTTCGGTCGCTTAGGTCTCCCTGCTCCACGGAGGGCCTGCTTCTCTTTCTCCCCCTGCCTGTGGCTCTGCTTTTTTGTGCTCTGTCTCTATCTTTCTGTCAAATAAATAAATAAAATCTTAAAAAAAAAAAAAAAAAGCAAGCCTTTAGGGGAAATTTCTGAATGGCTCTCTTGAGTCTGCATATTCTTTGTGGTGGTTCCCACATGCCTTAAGGTGAGAGGTCTTAAGGTAATGTGATTAATACTCCCTCTTTAAAGCTAAATCCTCATGCTGGAGGGGGCATACCACTTGAAAGATCAGTATTTTATTTACTTCTTCCTTTAGGTAAGGTTTAATCAAGCACCTTAGTTTAAGTACTCAAAATTTTTTTGGTCAAAAATTAATAGTTATGAATATTTAAGGGTGTGTGTGTGTTTTCAGAGAATAGTAGTATCCATTATAAATGAGAAATTTCCATTTCTGGCCTTAATAAATTAATGTCAAATTTAATAGAACTATTAAAATCTCATTTGCATTAGGCTTTTATTCCTCCCGCACATGTACACATAACCTAAGTCACACAGCCATTATTTATTAACTAAATTCCAGACTTCATTTGGGTCTCACTGAAGTCATTTTTCTGTTCAGGATACATAGGTATTGGTTGCATTTATTATATTTTTTAAATAATAGTTAAGATCAGAAGTCTGCCTGCCTCTCTGCCTACTTGTGATCTCTGTCTGTCAAATAAATAGATAAAATCTTTAAAAAAAGAATTTTTTTTTTAAATTGTGACTGCATATTACCATGTCAACAAAAATTCTTGGAATGCAAAGATTTGGTCAGAGGCAAGGGAAAGCTTTAGTGCTGTAGAGTTTACAAACCAGAAGTCTGCTCTAAAGGTGAAGGTTTGAGCTAAGTTTGAATAGGCACAAGTTCTATGTCCTTATTAAGGTCTGGTCAGCCTGAGGTCCCAGATTGCAACTTTAGGAGCAGAGTGACAAGCTGGATACATTTTCATACTTCTCATAGCAGCTTCAGGATCTGGCAACAGCCTGATAAGGTGTGTGGTGGGGGTCTGCAAAATTTGCTGAATTTTGTGTGTGCTTGCTACCTCAAGCCGTGTTGTCTGGTTTTGTTCCCCAGGGGCATTTGGTCTGATAAGAAGTTTAGTTTTTTTTCCCTTGACATGAGGGAACCCATCTTGTCAGCTGGTGCTGTCTAATTATTGGAGTATTTTCTTCTTAAGTTGTATTGAAAAGCTGTAACTTTTGGGGGGCACCTGGGTAGCTCAGTCGGTTAAGCCTCTGACTCTTGATTTTGGCTTGGGTCATGATCTCATGGTTGTGGGATCAAGTCCCACATCGGACTCCATGCTGAATGGAGAGTCGGCTTGAGATTCTCTCTCCTTTTCCCTCTGCCCCTCTTCTTTCTCTCAAATAAATAAAGTCTAAAACCTTTAATTTTTTTGCTTAATTCCTCAGGGAGCACTCAACATCAATGATCACACCATACCTCAGCCACCTATTCTTCAGCTTTCTGTGGAGAAGTTGAGCAGGGATGGGGCTTTCCTCATGGATGCAGGCTCTGTGAGTAGTCTGACTAATCTGGATCCTTGCCTCTGCATACTGCTGTATCTTCATTCTCTTTAATATCTTTTTCTGAACAGATTATGTGCTATTTAATCTACACATTTTTCTATGAGCCACCTTCTCTCTCCATAGCCTCTTTTCATGATAAGCATAAATGTCTTGTCATGGAAAAAAGTAATTATTATTCAGTTGAAGACTGTATAATCTCACTAAACATACTCATCATTTTGAACTTTTAGAACATACTCAGTGGTAAAGGTGAGTCAGCAGTTCACTGTTACGTATGTCTCAAAATTATTTTTTTCCTATTCCCAGGTACTGATGCTTTGGGTTGGAAAAAATTGTGGACAAAATTTTCTCAGCCAGGTTCTAGGAGTTCAAAACTATGCATTAATTCCACAGATAATGGTAAGACTGTTTTATCGTGATTGTGATTGTGGTAGACTCACAGGACCATTTCATTGGTCTATGGCAGGGTCCTTTTAACCACTGATTTGGAGTAAGAACTGATCTAATTGCCAAATAAGCTAATGATTTGTGATTAGTGTCAGTTGGATTAATATATATTATTGAAGAAAGTAATAATAAACTTTGTCACCAGCTCTGTAATCATGGACAAGTCACTAAGAGCCTCACTTGTAAATTAAGAATGTTCTTGTTTATGGAGGAGTAACTGAAATGATCCATGAGAAAGCATTTGTTAAGCTCTATAGCATTTGTTTGGATAATTTTCGATTTTAAAGTTAGAATTAGGGGTGTCTGGATGGCTCAGTTGGTTAAGATCTCCAGGGGATTCATATACATGATAAAGTTTGATAAGCACTGTAAATGATGCTTTAGATATGTGACTCAAATAAGTTGGATATTGCTGGGTTTTGTTTAACAGACAGACCTTCCAGAACTTGATACACCAGAATCTGCCAGAATAATAGCATTCATCTCTTGGCTTAGAGAGCAGAGACCATTTTTCCCCATACTTTATGTAATAAGGTAAGTTGAATTTTTTATTTGCTAATAGTGAAATAATTTGTTCAGCTTTACAAGGACCTATTTTGAGTCATATGTGACCTAATGCTTAGGCAAACCCTTCAGGAAAAAAAAGGACTTTCAATAAATATTAGTCATTTATCCTTTATATCCAGTTATTAGTAAAGAGTATGTTAAAAGCCTCATGACAAATCCACTTTATTTTACTATTACATTGTATCTAATGTATATATTTTTATCTTTTATTCCTCAGGGATGAGAGTCCAATGAAAGCAAACTTCCTTCAAAACATGGTAGAAGACAGAACAGAATCTGCATTATCATATTATGAATTCCTCTTGCATATACAACAACAAGTGAACAAATGAAGATATTTGACTTAAAGTCATGATAATGCAGAACACCTGAGAATGTGTAATACTTTCCTTTTCTGTTAGGTTTGTGGACTAATGGGATGATTATATGTTCTCACTGTGATTTCAACAAACTATAGCAAATAAAGGACCACAGCAGAGAACCAAACATGAAACTCTGAAATACTGTATTTTTCAAATCAAAATATATCTACATACATTTGACTGGATACTTTTTTTTCCTTTGCTGCCAATAATGTTTGAGTTGTTATGGATTGAAATAGGATAAGACAATATTGCAGAGGCAAAGTAAATTTTGTAAAATAAAGACTTCTGTGTTTCAAATGTATATTTCTTTTTTCCTGAAATTTTGGCTGCTACATTTACAACCTCACGAGACTGAGTGTTGCAGGGATGTTACAAATCCATTGATAATGATCTTTTTAAGATCAAAAAAATTTCAGAAGTAAATATATGTAGAAAAGCTAGACCCGATCCCCCACACCTGTTCTTTTTTTTTTTTTTTAAGGAAGAAAAAGGATCATCATGTTAACTAAAACCGGAGTAAATTAACTCTAGTCTAGTTTGAGAAGAATATGAAATAATACAGTCAAGCTTTAAAATCTGTCAGTATTCTCTATACTTGAAGAACAAAGTCACTTTGATTTGAAGTGAAAACTAATTAAGTGGTTTTCTGATTTGACTGCAGAAGACTTGGTTGGAGCCAGTATTATATTCTGCAGTGAAAAGAATCAGTTGCCTTCATAAATACTGGCAATGGTAATAGGGAGATGAGAAACTTTGGTTATCCTGATCCTTGAAGTGGGCTTTTTTTGGTTCATTTCTGCTCTGTGATGTATAATAAAAGTGTTATATTGGTGAATTGATGAATTAAAGAAATTAAAGGTTTTTAAAATTGTCTCAAATGCATCAGTAACATTTTTCTAAAGAGTTTAATAATTGGAAGCCGCTCATTAGATATTTATTCTTGGATATTAAAACTTATTAAAGCATGAATGCTGCTGTTTGATTTGGTGGATATTAAGATTAGACAAATCCAATATATTGAAGTTATGGTAGAAGCTTGATTTCTGAACATGCTCAAGAGACTGCTTTTTTGATTGAGCCAGAGAAATATTATAGTCAAAACCATTGAGTGGATTTTGTTTACAAATAGGTAAATTATACATTTATATATTTAAAGTGCTGTGATAGGATATCTTTTAAGAGTTTGGCCCATTTTTCACAGATTCACCTTGTCTTGTATGAACTTCTTAACATAAAAGTTGTTCGTGTGTAATACTTGATGAAAATATTTTTGTTTCTTTGTTTTAATGGGTTAGAAAAATGTGTTTACAATCTTGGTCTTATATGATCACCAATGAAATAGTAACTTTCAGGTTTACATCAGTATGAGCTGACTTTAACTGAGTTGTTTGGGGATAGGGAAGAAGCAGGTCCCATTAGAATATACACTACTGCTTGCCTGCTGGGTCAGACTAATTGGATTTTATAGGAATATCTCCCTTAAGCAGTGTTAAGGTTTATCTTCAGGATGCGAGTGGCATATTAACTGGACATTTTCTTGAAATCTGCTTCATTATTATTAGGAAGCTATTTTCAAGTTGTAGCAAATTAAATTTGTATTTTACCCTCTTTTAAAGAAACAGTCATCCTTGTGCACTGATGTTTCTTAAAATAACTAAAATTCTCTTCTTAATGTGAACTGTCAATGTTGATATTTGTAGGTCCTTTCTTAATAGTAGTGAAGAACCTTCCAGAGGGAAAAGTTTGTGCTTCTAGGGACAGTAATCTTCCTTGTGCCTCACTTCATCCCTAAGTGGATATGACTCTTGTTATTGCTACATGCTTTGTTAGTATATTTCACAAATTTACTTTTGAAATTTCACCTTAAAAATTATTTTAGATAGTGTGTAACATGTGCAATCCAGAATAATTTTATAATAGGCAGGTCATAAAAACAACTTTAGTTAAGATTCATAATATTTGTTCTCTGGGTAATGAGGGAATGAATGAACCTTTTGGAGATAATGATATTAAGCAATTATTTTTTGCAATACTGAATGTGTTTAGTTTAGGGTTTTTTTTGCTGTAGGGCACTACCTGCTATCTCATCTTGTATTACTTTTTGATGTAAAGCAACTAATATTTACACTATGCCATATTTTTTTTATTGTAGTTGTAAATTATGAACGATCCTTAAATTTTCTACAGATCTACAACTACTAAAGTAACAGACAAGGGCAATCTTGGTATTTAAATCTGAGCATGGCAATTCTACCATAAAAAGTACTCTATTTTTCTAATTTCTAGGATTTTTAAAATAACATTTCTGTACATCTGACATTAATATTCACTCAAGCTGTATACCATTTAGTTTGCATATACTTCATTTTTTAATTTAATGTAATGTATTAAGTCTAACAGACTGTTTTACGATAATTAGAACAAAAGATTTATTTCTTCTAATCAAAGATGCGTAACAGCTATTATCTAGGGGACCATCAAATGTGATTTCAAGATTTTGTTAACTATTTCAAATATAATCCTTATATAGAAATTTTAATTTTGTAAAGTAGTGTATAATATTGTAACATTAAATTCTTGTTCTCAAATTCAAATATGTATTGATCTTCAATGTGCTGTGTTAAATCTTGCTTCTCTTAAATATTAGAGACAAGATTTGTCTTCCTTTTTACAGTTTGTAATTTTCACTTTTATTCCTGTAAAAAAAGTCATTTGTAACTCATGCAAATAATCGTTTGAACTGTGCTAACTTATCAATTTGGCTATTCAATAAAGTTATTGAAAGAGCTTACATATACTGACCTGTTATTTAAAGGGGTATGGATAACCTGCCAGTCACTGAATTGTGCCATATTGTACACGTGCGTTAAGTCATTGGAAGGCTTTGGCTGAAAGCACTTTGGATCTAAGCTGGTGTCTGGGAGGTCATAAACTAAATTCTTTTTTTTTTTTTAAGATTTTATTTATTTATTTGTCAGAGAGGGAGAGAGAGAGAGCGAGCACAGGCAGACAGAGTGGCAGGCAGAGGCAGAGGGAGAAGCAGGCTCCCTGGAGAGCAAGGAGCCCGATGTGGGTGGGACTCGATCCCAGGATGCTGGGATCATGACCTGAGCCGAAGGCAGCCACTCAACCAACTGAGCCACCCAGGCGTCCCATAAACTAAATTCTTGATGCTCACTCCTCAATGATTGCCGGGTTTAAAATTCTAGGTTGAAAGAGGTTTTTGGATTTTGTTTTTTGTTTTTTTTTTAATCTTGATATGTTTAGTACTCCATTGTCTTCTGGATCCTTTGCTTATTGGTAAGATGCTTACTGTCAACTTAATTGTTACTTTGAAGGTAAATCTGTTAGCTTTCAAGATTCTTCTATTATCCTTAATATTCTATAGTTTGGCTACTCTGAGTTTATAGTTTATCTCGCTTGTTTTTCAGAGCACATTTTATTTTATTTTTAAGGATTTTATTTATTTGACAGAGATCACAAGTAGGCAGAAAGGCAGGCAGAGAGAAAGAGAGGAGGAAGCAGGCTCCCTGCTGAGCACAGAGCCCAATGTGGGGCTCGATCCCAGGAGCCTGGGATCACGACCCGAGCTGAAGGCAGAGGCTTAACCCACTGAGCCACCCAGGCGCCCCTCAGAGCACATTTTAATCTGAAAATCCTCGTGTATTTTGAATTATAGAAGTCTCAGCCATTTATTTTTTTAAAGTGAGATATGATTCACATATAAAGCTATTTTCTTTAAAAAATAAGCTTCTGGGGGTGCCTGGGTGGCTTGTGTTCCTGCTTGTGTTCCTACTCTCACTCTCTCTCTAATAAATAGATAATTTTTAAAAATTAGCTTCTGGGGGTGCCTGGGTGGCTCATTTGGTTAAGCATCTGCCTTTGGCTCAGGTCATGGTCCTGGGCTCCTGGGATCGAGTCCTGCTTTGGGGTCCCTGCTCCTTGGGGAGCCTACTTCTCTTTTGGCCTCTCTCTCTATCGTTCTCGCTCATGAATAAATAAATGAGTAATAAAAATCTTTTTTTAGGGACGCCTGGGTGGCTCAGTTGGTTAAGCAGCTGCCTTCGGCTCAGGTCATGATCCCAGCGTCCTGGGATCGAGTCCCACATCAGGCTCCTTGCTCAGCAGGGAGCCTGCTTCTCCCTCTGCCTCTGCCTGCCACTCTGTCTGCCCGTGCTCGCTTGCTCACTCTCTCTCCTTCTCTCTCTGACAAATAAATAAAATCTTTAAAAAAAAAAAAATCTTTTTTTAAAAAAGGGGGAGCGGCACCTGGGTGGCTCAGTTAGTTAAGCATCTGCCTTCAGCTCAGGTCATGATCTCCAGATCCTGGAATTGAGTCCCACATAGGGTGGGGGGGTGTCCCTGCTCAGCAGGGAGTCCGCTTCTCCCTCCCCCTCTGCCTCTCTTCCACCTTGTGCTCTCTTCCCCTTTCTCTTCTGTCAAATGACTATTTTTAAAATTTTTTTAAAATTATACATGAGACTAATTGAAAATGCCATATTTTTACACTTCCTGTAAAAGTTTTCTTTGGGGCACCCTAGTGGCTCAGCTGGCTAAGCATCTGATTCTTTTTTTTTTTTTACGATTTTTTTTATTAGAGAGATCACAAGCAGGCAGAGGAGGAGAGGGAAGCAGGCCCCCACTGAGCAGAGAGCCCCATACGGGGCTCCATCCCAATACCCTGAGATCATGACCCTAGCCCAAGGCAGAGGCTCAACCCACTGAGTCACCCAGGCGCCCCTAAACATCTGACTCTTGATTTCAATTCAGGTCTTAATCTCAGGGTTGTGAATTCAAGTTCTGCTTTGGGCTCCAAGCTGGGTGTGGAGCCTACTTAAACAAAAATTAAAACTAAGAGGAGCACCTGGGTGGCTCAGTTGGTTAAGTGACTGACTCTTGATTTCGGCTCAGGTCATGATCTCAGGGTCATGGAATCAAGTCCTACATCTGCTTAGCATGGAATCTTCTTGTCTCCCTCCCTCTGCTCCTCCCCCTGCTCGTGCTGTCTCTCAAATAGATGAAATCTTTTAAAATATAATAAAAGAAAAATTTCTGCAACTATTCACAAAAGTTTAAACTAGTGCTGTCAGTGCTAGGTTTGGGCAAACTGGTAAATTTTTAAAAAATGAGTGGGTTTGGCTTTGTAAAGTCCATAGTGAGGGAGATAGAAATTAATATAATAATCTTAAGTATGCACATCATTTATCAAGGAATCATACCATTGAGAAGTACTAGGAAGTTTAACCAATAAAATACAGAAACCCCACAGGGAAATGGTTCCCCAGAGATACATAAGCATATAACATGAAATCTTCACACTTTTAATTCTTATCAAACTAAAGGAGCTCTTATGCATCTAAGCAGACAAAATTTAAATTTGGCTTCTATAGGCTCTCTTAAATGAAAAAAATATTGTTTATCCTGGAATTGCATTTGGTTTTGGTTCATCAGGATTATATGTCATTAAGTTCTGCACATTTATTATACTTAGCAATTATTTCAGTTTTATACGTGTTTTTTTTTTTTTTTAAGACACAAAGATGTAGGTCTGGACACACAGGGCAACATTTTCTAATGCTTTGTAATTAAGTAGGGTATGTTCTTGGGATTTAGCTTTTATCCAATCAAGGGAGAAAGTCCGTGTATATACCTTGGCTCTTCTTGTTATTGAATCCAAAAGATAAATTGTTGTTAGATTTTTTTTTTACACTTTTTTCCTCAAACTTTTCTGTCTGTACAGGGTCAGGGGACTAACAGTTAAATATAGTAGTTTATTACCTTCTGTTTTGGCCAGGTTTCACCTGTTTCCCGATTGTAGGCTTCGTTTCAGGGGACCCACTAGATTGCTTCACCCTCTGCAGCCTGTCAAGTGGCCACAGGGCCCTCTTACCAAGGGTTGAAGGATGATTGAATTCCTTCATTCTTTTATTCATTCACTTAGTCTTTATGATTAATAACTATCATTTATGTACCCTACACAATTTTGCTTCCTCAACACTTTTTTTTTTTTTTTAAAGAATGCTCTAGGCCACGTGCCAGCTCAACTAGGAACCTGAACTCAGGACCCTGAGCTCAAGACCTGAGCTGAGATCAAGAGTCAGTGGCTGAACTGAGCCACCCAGATGCCCTCATAAAGGCATTCTCAAATTCTACTTTATGACTGTTGTTATAAGGATAACTATAATCCATGCTAGATTCATTGTTCTATGTTATTATTATACTTTTCTTCTGACTTTAAAAGAAATTAAAATTAAAACATTTCCTAATACTATCGTGATTCTCAACACGGCGTTATAGTTAGGTTGGCTCTGCCGAGTGCTCACGCCATTCCAGGAGTTGCAGTTCCGAACAAAACACAAGGCTTGTCTTCATGGAGCCTACAGTCTAGCTGGTGAGAAACGGACAATAAAGTAAGTACATTTAGCTTACGAGTCGGGTAAGAAAAATAAGTCAGATTAGAGAGTATGGAGTCTTGAAAAGGGTGGTGATTTAAGCAGTATGGACAGGGACGTCTTCACTGGGAACAAAGACGCAAAGGAGGCCTTTTACAGGGTGCCTTGATGGCTCAGATGGTGGAGCATCTGCCCTCGGCTGAGCTCATGACCCTAGGTTCTGGGATCAAGTCCTGCATTCAGGCTATCCGCTCAGCGGGGAACCTGCTTCTCCCACGGCCCCTCTCTCTGTTCTTCATGAACAAATAAGTAAAAACTCTAAGGGGGGGGGGGGGAGAGAAGGTCCGAAACGCGCCAGGTGCGTATTTGGGAAAAAAGCAACTGAGGAGAAAGGAAAAAGGAACGCAAAATTCACCCTAAACGCAACTCTCTCTAAAACGTCGCTCCCAGGTTACGTATTTCCGTAGTTTACAAGCGAGGTCGCAGAAGATCACTAGAAACAAGTGCCTGCCGCAGCAGCCTCCATCTTGCTTTTGGGCACCAACCTCAGGTGAGTTTATGCCTCGCCCACATTCTTTTCTCTCTCGTCATCATGGAGGCGGGTTTTCTTCACGTCCGAGTGAACTTCAGAGAAGCCCAGTGGCGGGGGGCGGGGGTAGAGGAGCAGCGAGGGCCAACCGAGGCAGAAGGGACTGGGGCTGTCGACTCTGCCCTCATTCAAGATGGCGGCACAAGCCCCGCGCTTTGTCAGGTCCCGCAGCGCGCGTGCTTAGCCAGCCTCTCAGGCTCGGCGCTGGGGGGCGGACCTACGGCAGGGGGTGGGCTCACGCCCTGCGGCCTGGCCTTAAGTCATCTTTCGCGGGTTGTCCCTTTCTTCACCACCTTTAGCATTCCCTGATTTCGGTCGGGGAGATGGAGCCGGTGACCGTCGCGCCTGACAGCGGCGACCGGCCAGGGGCTCCGGCGAACTCAGGCCTGTCGGCTTCCCAGCGTCGGGCCGAGCTGCGGCGGAGGAAGCTGCTTATGAACTCGGAACAGCGCATCAACCGGATCATGGGCTTTCACAGGCCCGGGAGTGGCGCGGGTGAGAGCCTCCCGTCTTCCCTCACTCTCCCACCCACGGCTCTGAGTCTTCGGGATCGTTCTTGCTTTCCCTGTGACGCCCCGCTGGCCTTTTGAAAAAGCTCTGCTCTCTGACCTCCCCTCTTGTCTCCGTTTCTTAGGTGATGTCCCAAGTTCTCAACCCCCGGACCTTTCTAGTCCCTCTCAGTTTTCCGTGGGCTTCGCTCTAAGATTGTCCCCCATCTCCGCCGCAGCTGCGAAGCCTTGGCTCCCTATGCCATGGTGCCCTGTGCCCGGTTATGCGAGAGAGTCCCTTTTTCGTTCCCCACGCCCTCCCCTCTCTTGCAGGGCGCACCTTTTATCCCGTCAGATTGCTCTGACTATTGTGCCCCTTAGGAAAATGACTTTCCTTTATTTCCGTTCCAAATGCTTTCCCTTCCAGTGTCTTTCCTAGCGTCCGTCTACCTTCTTTTGCCTTTCGCCGTTACTCTGTCGGCCCTCCGCGGAGCTTGTGTTTACTGAACTGCTCCCTAGTCCTTCCTGCGTGGAAATGGGACTCCTACGGGCATAGTCTGGTGTCTGTGTTCAGTGCCCGCAACACTGTCATCTACAGGCTTTCTACAACAGGAAGATAAAGCTGGGTGGCCGTTCCTTATGCCCCCAGCAAGTGGGTCGTGCCCCTCTGAGGTCTTCTCTCTAAGTGTGCTGAGATTGATGCGATTGATGTCAGGAACCGCATTTAACCCTAAAGAGAGTTCCTCATTTCTCGCCCAGTGCATGTACAATTCAATGAGTATTCGTGTGAATATGTATTGAGCACTGAGTATGTGCTAGTGTTCTCTTAAGTTTCCATTGATTGCCTTTAGTGATTGACTTTTATTCAGTGCTTGCAAGCTACTTAAATCTTTGTGATTTCTGTGGGCTTTAGCTAGAGAGCCCTGAACTTTTGGATAGTTCACAAGTTACCAGGAAAGGTAAGAAGTACTCTTTCAAATTCTTCTAGAGCGATAGTTAGAAGACACACTTTTCCTTTTAATGATTATCAGCAGGATATTATTTCCGAAGACACTTATTGTCCTTCTCGAGGTATATTCTGTATTTGTTCTTTTGCTTTGAAAATTCTGTCACTAAAGGTTTTGTTTTGCTTTTAAAGCAGAACAGCATCTGGGACGCCTGGGTGGCTCAGTTGGTTAAGCAGCTGCCTTCGGCTCAGGTCATGATCCCAGCGTCCTGGGATCGAGTCCCACATCGGGCTCCTTGCTCGGCAGGGAGCCTGCTTCTCCCTCTGCCTCTGCCTGTACTCTCTCTCTCTCTCTCTCTCTGACAAATAAATAAATTTTAAAGCAGAACAGCATCTTCAAACTGCTTAGTTACCTACTAATGGCTCCCTCACTACAGTAGAAGAATTACGTAAATAGTAGCTTTACTGTAGGATATGCCACACCCTATGCTGGCAGGACTCTGGATTCAGAAATGTAATATTAAAATACAGATTTTTAAAAAGCTTTAATGATTTTATATTTTTAATCAAATAAATTAGAGCAGGCAATGTAGTCATTCTTCTGGGATATATTATCCATGAAAACCTGGTCTTTATAGCTTGCTCCATCCATGATCATCTTTCCCACTTTGTCTCCTAGTCTTATCTTCTTACTCCCAAAGTTTGGGTTGTATCCTCTGCAAGAATACTCTTTTGGGGTGGTATATATTCTAAGGGTGGAGAGGAAGGAACCAGTTTATGTTTTATGCAGAATCAGTGTTTAGATTCAGAGACTGCAGAGTTCTAGCAGTAGCGGCATATTTTTTAATATGAAAGGTGTTTGCCAGTATATACTACATAAGACTTCTAAATTTCTTTTCTCAGAAGACGAAGGTCAAACAAAATCAAAGCAGCAGGACAGTGACAAATTGAACTCCCTCACCATTCCTTCAGTTTCAAAGCGAGTAGTGCTGGGCGATTCGGTCAGTACAGGAACGACTGACCAGCAAAGTGGTATGGCCGAGGTAAAGGGGACTCAGCTGGGAGACAAATTGGACTCTTTCATTAAACCACCTGAGTGTAGTAATGATGTAAACCTTGAGCTCCGGCAGCGGAACAGAGGGGACCTGACAGCAGACACTATCCAGAGGGGTTCTCGCCATGGCCTTGAACAATACCTCTCCAGATTTGAAGAAGCAATGAAGCTACGGAAACAGCTGATTAGTGAAAAACCCAATCAAGAAGATGGAAATACAACAGAAGAATTTGACTCTTTTCGAATATTTAGATTGGTGGGATGTGCTCTTCTTGCCTTTGGAGTCAGAGCTTTTGTTTGCAAATACTTGGTAAGCAGCAGAGTGGAAACTGCAAATTGGCTATGTAATGAATCCTTTTACTCCATGGAATTGATTGCCAGTATTACCATTAACCAGCTTCATATGGCTCTTTGGAGATATAAACTGTTGTTCACCTTAGATATAGATGAAATGTTCTGGTAAAATACAGAGCCCAATAATAATTGCTTAACTTTTTCTGTACTCTAGGTAGCATTCTGAATGCTTTACATGTATTAAGTCATTGAACCTCATCCTTCTGATTCTGTGTTTTATAGATGGGGGAATGAAGACACAGAGGTTAAATCATTTGCCCAAGGTCACATAGTTCTAAGTGACAGCTAGGCTTTAACTTAGGCAATTTCTTTCCGAAATCAAAGGGTAAAGTATCTACATGTACTATATATAAATTACTACTTTTCAAATAATTTGAACCTCAAAATGCAGTTCCTGTGGTCCTGAACATGATGTAATTTTTCTGTGATTCAGCAAGCACTTCAGCATTTCATAATGTTGTAGTATCATAATGGCAGTCCTGTATTCTTGGTGCTTTCACCTGCCAGGAGAAATGAAGAAAAGCATAGTTCATAGTTCAGTATCTTGCTCTTAGAAGTATTTCCATTCACTAGACATTTTAGGAATAACTACCAACTAGTGGGCTCAAAGCAAATTTTTAAGATAATTAAAGTTTATATTATTCATCGAGAAAGTTTTTTAAAATCTATTTTATGCACATTTTTTCTTAAAGAGAATCCATTGTAAGACTTTATTTGACATTACATTGTTACTATGGCTTTCAGTATTTAATGAGATATGTAGCTGCTTTTTTTTTTCCCCTTAAGGGCTCTGTGCTTTTAGGATTTTTAAAGTTAACGTCCTATTTATGTGTGAGGTGGTTTTTTTGTTTGTTTGGGGTTTCTTGTTCTTTTTTTTTTTCTATCAGATTTACAGCTGTTATTTCTCACAGCTTTCACTATACATCCATCTGGTAATGTTTGCTCTTTCACTCCCTTCATAATATTTTTAATTTTAAGAATAAATGTAAATTAATTATCATTTTGGTCTTTTCAATTTTATTGTGCAAGAAGCAAGATAACCACACCATTTTACCTACAGTAAGAGTAGCTTGTCATTTGGGTGCCAGTGGTGTAGCTAATGAGATAATTTCTTGTCCCAGTATCTGGGAATGGATGGCATCTAGTGAGTACTGGGCCTTTTATGTGTGCTTTGAAATTGTTGGTTGATTACTTCTAGATGAGAGAGATGTTACTGCATGATGTTTTATACATCCGTCACCACTGAATATTTTAAATCCTTTAAAGAATAAGTTTTTGTGAGAGTAGACATTTTGGGGGACATCAAAAGAATGTGACTTGATTTGAGAGACATATTTTATGATAAGGAGATCCAGTCCCTTTATTTTTTCACCCTTGTGCAGAAACAAGACTGCTTTCAGACACTACAATTAAATATATGTGTATTTTTTTACAGTTTTTTTGCTTAGAATTTTATAGCTGCTGTTGATTTTATTTGAATGATGATGTTGAAAATACATAATTTTATTTTCTGTCTTCACAGTCTATATTTGCTCCGTTTCTTACTTTACAACTTGCGTACATGGGACTATACAAATATTTTCCCAAGGTAAATTAAAACTTTTTCTAAATTATGGTGATGTATTTAGACTGATTGATGACTAGATGATTTTAAGAACTTAAAAAAAATAGTCGTACTCATGGTCTGAATCAGTGCTACTAGAAGTGTCATTGGCCAACCAGTGCTGATCTTAAAACTATTTATTTCTTTTTGTAACAAGTTAAGTTCATAAAATGAATGATAGAAACTTTTTGGCAATTTGACATTGCCGTAACATTTATTTTCATGTTTTACAAAAATGTTGGTCCATCATAGATTGGGGGGAAAACTTAACCACAGTTTGAATAATACTTTTCTGAGAAAATGTTCAGTTTAATTATTTAGTGAATTTAGTAATATATTTTATTTGTAATAAAGGAAATTAATTTTAAAGTGGGTTCATTTATCTTACTGTGCTCTTTACTGGATGCCTAATAACTGTATCTTTAATGTCAAGGCACTGGTGTTTCCAAGAAATATTTGGCCAAAATTGCAAAACAGAATCATGAAGAGTGTCCGTGTTTACCTAGTCTGCTTAACTACAAATGTATACACAGTTTTATGGGACTTGGCTGGCACAGAAAGTAACCTCACTGATGTAATTGAGTTTTGTGTGAGGTTTTTTGTCTTGTTTTTGTTTTATTAAGATTTTACTTATTTAGGGGCACCTGGGTGGCTCAGTGGGTTAGGGCCTCTGCCTTCGGCTCAGGTCGTGATCCCGGGGTGCTGGGATCGAGCCCCACATCAGGCTCTCTGTGGAGCAGAGAGCCTGATTCCCCCTCTCTCTCTGCCTGTCTCTCTGCCTACTTATGATCTCTGTCTGTCAAATAAATAAATAAAATCTTTAAAAAAATTTTTTTTTACTTATTTGAGATAGAGTGAGAGCCAGACAGAGAGCATGAGCAAGGAGGGGAGGGGCAGAGAGAAGGAGGAGAAGCAGGGTCTCCACTGAGCAGGGACCCCGATGTGGATCACAATCCCAGGAATCTGGGATAATGACCTGAACTGAAGGCAGACACTTAGCCCAGGTACCTCTTGTGTGAGTTTTTTACTGAAAAACAGCTACTTGGTCTTTTGCTTAGTCATTTGTAATGCACTGAAAGACCTCATGTGTTTTCAATGGATTTGAAACATTTACATTCATGAAGAGTTAAGTAGGTTATACATATAAATACAGAAAGGAATGTAATTTTATTTGTAAATTTATTTAACTTTTTTGGATGATATAGGTATATATTTATTAAAAGATTGATTATAGTTTTGCAATAGCAAAGTTTAGAAACAGCGAAGATGTCTACTAATAAATGACTCATTAAATTATTGCATATCCATTGAGAATGATGAAGCTCTGATATATGGATAATGGTGAGCTTGCCCAGAAATATTAAGAAAGCAAAATGCAGAATACGATCTATAGTATGCTACTTTTTTCATAAAAAGGAGGAAAATAGGGGAGCCAAGGTGGCGCAGTTGGTTAAGCATCTGACTTGGTTTCAGCTCAGGTCATGACATCAGGGCCCTGGGATCAAGCCCGGTGTCAGGCACCACACTCAGCATGGAGTCGGCTTTAGATTCTCTATCTCCCTCTCCCCCTCCTGCTCGTGCATTTCTCTCTCTCTCTCTCTCTCTCAAATAAATGGATAAAATCTTAAAAAAAAAAAAGAGGAGGAAAATAATGGATACTTGATTTTCTTGTATATGTATGAAGAAACTTTAGAAGAATTTTTTAAGATTTTATTTATTTATTTGAGAGAGAGAGCACATGTGGAGTTGTGGATGAGGAAGAGGGAGAAGCAGTGTCCCCACCGAGCAAGGAGCCTGATAGAGGGCTCAGTCTTAGTACCCTGAGACCATAACCTGAGCTGAAGGCAGCCATTTAACTGACTGAACCACCCAGGTGCCCCTCACCTCAGGTTTTTATCTCATGGTCGTGTGTTTGACCCCCATGTTGGGCTCCACACCGGGCACAGAGCCTACTTTAAAAAGAAAAAAAGATAGAAAAGGAAAAAAAACCCTCTACAATCCTGAGATCAAGAGTCACACACTCCATTGATTGAGCCAGCCAGGTACCTCATATACTCGAAGAATATTACATGAAACTATTAACAGTAGTTATTTGTGCTGGGAGTGTGTATGGGTTACTAGGTAAATGGGGTAGAGAAAAGGAAGGGAAACTACTGTATACTTTTTTCTCAACCAAACATTTTGTTGTAACTTTTTTTTAAAGATTTATTTTACTTTTATTTATTTGACAGAGAGAGAAAGAGAACACAAGTAGGCAGAGAGGCAGGGAGAGGAAGAGGGAGAATCGGGCTCCCTGCTCAGCAGGGAGCAGTGTTCTCTTTCTCTTTCTCAGCAGGGAGCCCCATTCGGGGCTCCATCCTAGGACTCTGGAATCACAGTCTGAGCCGAAGACAGATGCTTAAGCTACTGAGCCACCTAGGCGCCCCTTATTTTTTATTTTTTAAGATTTCTTTTTATTTTTTTTTTAAGATTTTTTATTTATTTATTTGACAGATCACAAATAGGCGGAGAAGCAGGCAAAGAGAAAGGGAGGAAGCAGGCTCCCTGCTGAGCAGAGAGCCTGATTCGAGGCTCGATCCCAGGACCCTGGGATCATGACCTGAGCCGAAGGCAGAGGCTTAACCCACTGAGCCACCCAGGCGCCCCAAGATTTATTTTTTTTTATTTGAGAGAGAGCTTGTGTGCAGGGGGTAGGGAGAGGAGAGTAGAGGGAGAGAGAGAATCCAAATCAGACTTCCCACTGAGCACAGAGTACTCCATTCCCACTGAGTACTCCATCCCAGGACCATGAGATCACAACCTGAGCTGAAATCAAGAGTCAGGTGCTCAACTGACTGAGCCACTCAGGTGCCCCAGGTCTTTTTTTTAAAGTAATCTCCATATCCAACATGGGACTTGAACTCAGAACCCTGAGATCAAGAAGAGTTGCATGCTCCACCAAAGGAGCCAGCCAGATGCCCCTTACGACTGTTTTTATTTTTATTATTTTTTAAAGATTTTATTTATTTATTTGACAGAGAGAGAGAGAGATCACAAGTAGGCAGAGAGGCGGGCAGAGGGGGAGGGAGGAACAGGCTCCCCGATGAGCAGAGAGCCCGATGTGGGGCTCCATCCCAGGACTCTGGGATCATGACCTGAGCCGAAGGCAGAGGCTTAACCCACTGAGCCACCCAGGCGTCCCGCCTTAGCACAGTTTTTAAACTTACAGAAATGTTTAAAGAATTGGCAGTGAATTACCGTTTACACTTATGACCTAAATTCTATAATTAACATTTTATTACATTATTATGTATCTATCCAATTTATCCATTCTCAGTGCATTTTGTTTTTCATCTTTTTATTTCTTGGTGTATTTCAGAGTATGTTGTAGATGTTGACATCAGTATACTTTACCCCTACACATTTTGGCCTACATGTCATTAACTACAGTTCAGTGGTGGTTTATGGTTCTTTTTTTTTTTTTTTTTTAAGATTTTATTTATTTATTTGACACAGAGAGAGAGAGATCACAAGCAGGCAGAGAGGCAGGCAGAGAGAGGGGGGAAGCAGGCTCCCCGCCAAGCAGAGAGCCTGATGCGGGGCTTGATCCCAGGACCCTGAGACCATGACCCGAGCTAAAGGCAGAGGCTTAACCCACTGAGCCACCCAGGTGCCCGGTTTATGGTTCTTCTTTAAAGTAAAATTTTTTTATAGTGAAATGTTCAAGTCTTTAGTAAACCATTTAATGAGTTTTTCACCCTGTGAAACCCAAATGCTTTCAAGGTTTAGAATGTGACTGTGGGAACATTCCACCGTGCCCCTTTCCAGTCAGCTTCAGCCCCTACAGACTGAGGATCTGATTTCCTTTTTCCCACTGTAGATTAGTTTTTGCCTGTTTCAGTACCTCTTCTTTTTTTTTCTTCTTTTTTTAAGATATTAAGTAATCTCGGGGCACCTGGGTGACCCCTGGGTGGGTTAAGCCTCTGCCTTCAGCTCAGGTAGTGATTTCAGGGTACTGGGATCCAGCCCTGCATTGGGCTCTCTGCTCAGTGGGGAGCCTGCTTCTCCCTCTCTCTCTGCCTGCCTCTCTGCCTACTTGTGATCTCTCTCTCTCAAATAAATAAATAAAATATTTAAATAAACAAAAAAGATATTAAGTAGTCTCTATACCCAGTGTGGGGCTTGAACTCACAATCCCAGGATCAAGAATTGCATGCTCTACTGACTGAGCCAGCCAGGCGCCCTTTATATATGTGAGATCATTCCTATACATACTTTTTTGTACAAGGCTTCTTTTATTCTCCATAATTTTGAGATTCATCCATGTTGTTGAATATATTGGGCCTCACCGCCCCCCCACCCCACCTTTGTTTTTTCTGACAAATATTCCATTGTGTGACTGTATCCATTTGTTTATCTGATCTCCTGTCCAGGGACATCAGTCTAGGGTTGTTTCCAGTTATTGGCTATTATGTCTAAAGCAGCTGAGAATTTGTATGAATCTTTTTGTGTACATAGACTTTGATTTCTCTTGGGTAACAATACCTTTTTATATTTAGAAAGTTTTGGGGGTACCTGGTTGGCTTAGCTGCTTTTGGCTCAGGCCATGATCCCTGGGTCCTGTGTTTGAGCTGTTGTTGGACTCCCTGCTATGTGGATAGTCTACTTCTCCCTCTGCCTCTCCTCCTTATTTGTGCTCTCTCAAAAAAAAAAGATCTGGGGTGCCTGGGTGGCTCAGTGGGTTAAAGCCTCTGCCTTCGGCTCAGGTCATGATCCCAGGGTCCTGGGATTGAGCCCCGCATCAGGCTCTCTGCTCAGTAGGGAGCCTGCTTCCTCCTCTCTCTCTGCCTGCTTCTCTGCCTACCTGTTATCTCTGTCAAATTAATAAATAAAATTTTTAAAAAAATCTTTAAAAATGTTTTTAATCATGTGACTGGATTTGGTGATACCAAATCGACTAAGTAAATAAAAATTCATCCTTAAAAAAAATAAAAATAAAAATAAAAATAAAAATTCATCCTTAAATGTCTTTAAAAATTAGCCAAGAAAATCTCATCAGGGAATACGTGTTCCGGGTGCCTGGGTGGCTCAATCAGTTAAGTGTCTGCCTTCGGCTCAGGTCATGATCCCAGCTGAGCCCTGCATCAGACTCCCTGCTCAGTGGGGAGCCTGCTTCTCCCTCTCATACTCCCCCTACTTGTGTTCCTTCTCCCACTGTTCTCTCTCTCTCTCTGTCAAATAAATAAATAAAATCTTTTAAAAAAAAAAAGGAAATAGGTGTTCATTGATATCCTACTACATGTGTAATAAGTGTGAATTCCTTTGCATGACAATTAGAGCTCTATGTTCCTATGATTCTGTCACAAATAACTAAAGTATGGCTATTACTCTTCTCTTACTTTTGTTGTCTAAGATGTACCTCTAATAAGATTTCTCCTCTCATTTTTGTCCATCTAAATCTTGGTCATTCCTGAAGGTCTGTTTTTGATTTTACTTCCCTTTGAAATCCTTCCCTAGGCTTTCTTTATACACCTAACCCTGAAGTAATTTTCTATCTTCGTTGAGACACTATGCAATACATTATTCATATCCTTCATTTAACAGTTATTTATGTCCCATGTATTAGTGTTTTTTCTGTTTTTGTCTTGCGCTGTGTATATATCTTAAATTGTTATTTGTCTTGCCTTCCTTCCAAGATAAAACTTATTTTTTTTCCACTTTTGATAACTTGAATGGTGTCTTTCCCCTACTGCCTAGCAGTTTGCTGCTTTAATATTATACACTTAGTAGATGTTGATATATTACTGATTGATGTTTTGAAACTTCATTAACAGGTTTGAATCAGGCAAAAATAACAGCACTGATAATGTTTGTGTAGAACTTAAGTAGTCTTCTGAAAGCTGTAAGATTTATCAAAGTCTTTCTGTATACAGGGTGAAAAGAAGATAAAGACAACCGTACTAACAGCTGCCCTTCTATTATCTGGAATTCCTGCAGAAGTGATAAATCGATCGATGGATACCTATAGCAAAATGGGCGAAGTTTTCACAGATCTCTGTGTCTACTTTTTCACTTTTATCTTTTGTCATGAACTCCTTAATTACTGGGGCTCTGAAGTACCCTGAAGCTT
>PISX010014557.1:0-19413 GCA_004024625.1 Mellivora capensis
TAATTAGTATAACCGGACGACCCCTGAAGTCTTCCCACTTGCTACATTCTTCTGCCTGAATGTCTTTCGCCTACCAGTGGAAAACCCAGGGGAGAACACTCTGACAAGCAGGGCATTGGAGTATGACACAGCAAATGAATTTTGAAAGGGTGAGGGGGCTTGGTAAAGAAAGGAGAGGCAGGTGGGGTAGGGCACAGGGCACAGTGTGGCGATTACGGAGTTAAAGTATCTCAGTCCGGATGAAGTCGGATTTCTATCACAGCCAGACAGGACTCCTGGATTCGGCTCCTACATGTAAAACAGCAACACTCAGGGACACTCCTGGTGTGAGGCAGAGTGGGAAAGTGAAGTGAGGGATGGGGTCCTTATTGTGTCTCTTGGCAGCAGGGCAAGTCCGAGGTGGAGGTAGTAATTTTGTGGGAGAGGCTTAAGATAAGTGTTGTGTGTTTTCACATGTCTTACAGATTTTCAGTTCAGGCATGTGCAAAGTTGGGTTGGCCCTTACATTTATTGTTGCCTTGAACTCCAGCCCATCTGGGACAAAGTCGTCTTGTTTGGTTACATCCCACTGGAAAATTAGTTCAGTGTTTTTTTCTTCCTTCAGAACACAGCTTTTCTTTGTAACCATTCATTCACTTATTTATTCCTTCAACAAATAATTATTTTTATGTACTGGCCCTTGCTAGGTGCTTGGGACATGGTGGTGATAATAGATGCCTTCGTAAAGCTTAAGGTCTTGTGACATAAAAATAAGTCATGACCAAAGTGTATTAAGTGTTATGATAAGGGAAGTGGAGGGATGAATAGCTAAAGCACCTATCTGGTCTACTTCCCCCCCTATAAAATGGGGATGATAAAAAGGATGTCTCCCTCCAAGGCTGGCCTAAGGACCAGATGAGATGATGTGATTAAAATGCCTTGTTATGCGTCATGTCTCTTGAACTTCCTATTCAAATCCCCTATTGAACTAATTTAAATGCTGCCCAGAAAGATTTGTGAGAATATCTCTCTTATTTTGAGAGCCTGGGTTTTGGTTCCAGAAGATACAAGAGTGGGCCACGTGTCATCCACCAAATGCTGAACAAAGACTCTGTCTTGGCCTCCATGAATTCGTTACTTCCCATGAAAGCTCCCTCACCCCCGACAGGTGCCCATGTTCCAGAGCAGACTACATGGACCCCAGCAGGAGCCAGCCAAATGCAAGGCACAAGAAGGATGATGTCTTTCAAGTCTCACTCACCAAGAACCCAACTGACCCACTTTCACATTCCCTGCTTCCTACCTGTCACGTAGAACCTCTCACAGCTGTAATCCTATATCGTTTTAAACACTCTCTCTCTCTCCCCTGGTAGATACTGGGCTCTCCAGGACGCAGCCCAGGGCTGCTAGCTCACCACCCATAAGCCCCAAACCCAAACTAGGACTGTGAATGGTGCTGCTCAGTGGACATTCCCTGAATGAATGACAGAACATGTGTTACCTACTTTGACTGACACCCTTTGGAAAGCGTCATTTTCTAGCTAAACAGTAGATTTGACATTCTTGATAATGAACTTTCTACAAGACAGTACAAGCAGGCTGGGCAGTCACTGGAAGTGAAAGCTCAGGTTGAAAGAGGTCAGGACAGTCACCCAAGATCCCTTTCAAGTGCCAAGAACAGAAAATTCTAGAAGGAGTCTCACAGCCCACCTCCAACTGGGAAACATTTTCAAAAATGAGGGAGACACATGCTTTCAAAAATTAGGCATTTGATGGGGCGCATGGGTGGCTCAGTGGGTTAAAGCCTCTGCCTCCGGCCCAGGTCATGATCCCAGGGTCCTGGGATCGAGCCCTGAATCGAGCTCTCTGCTCAGCGGGGAGCCTGCTTCCTCTTCTCTCTCTGCCTGCCTCTGCCTACTTGTGATTTCTGTTAAATAAATAAATAAATAAATAAAACTTTTTTAAAAATTAGGCATTTGATGCCTATCACATCTGGAGAGGAAGCTGGGTTCAGCACGCTTAGCTGAGGGAGTATCACCAGCATTCCCAGTGTGTCCTGAAAGGAAACTGTAAATACTTTCTGCTTCTTCTGTCTATTTTCACACCCTGGTTGTGTACAGGAAGGGAGGGGAAATGGGAATATGTTTTGAGTATATGTGTTTTTTCCCCTGGTATCTGCTCACATCCATGGAGGTTATAAATTCCAAAATTCTCACACAAGAAACCCCTGTCAGGTGACAGTGACCCACCACTTTGGACTCCACTCAGGGTGCACATCAAGAATGTTCTTGGCACAGAGCAATTATAGCATAGCAGTGGTAAAAAATAATGCTCACTCTCATAATTTTCAAGTAAATATAACTCCTAATGACTAAAGCACTATCAGATAATCAGATTTTTTGACATGCAAAAAATGTTTAAAGTTAATATTGCTTCTGATAAAGAAAATCCATATTACCTATGACATAAGTTATTCTGGACTGGTATACAATTAGTTGTTATACATCACTGTCTTATTATTTTGAATGTTCTAACCTTTCCTATTATGGGGTGAAAGGAGAATAGAAGATATCAGATATACTGTATACTTTTCTCATAAGAAACTATACATTCTGTGTATGGTAAAAGAGAATGCCAGGGAGTCTATAGATTATCCAAAGACAAAGTAAGTCTAATAAACGATGAAAGCTCTTAGAGCCTTTTGTTCAGATAAACCTTCGAGGAATAAACAGAACCCTAAAGGGAAATGGAAGTTAGCCAACTGGCTCCCGGATGCTTTTGCAAAACTGAGGAAGTGACAACAGAATCAATGACAAACAAATCCTTCAGTGAGCAACTGCCCAATGAGAAACTGTTACTAAAGAGGAATTGATAGTGACTTAGAGGCACAGTGATTTAGGGAAGGGTGCACAGAACCAGGAGAAGTAAAGCTAAAATTGGAACAGGTTGGGGGAAGTTTAAGGGCAAAGATCATGCCCACGCCCATTATGGCTCCTTTCCAAACCTCCTCTAATGTAAAACTCAGATAACTATTATGTTTGCAAGATCTGTTCACTCAAGAATACCAGAAACAGTATGTCTTTCCCCTGAAAGAGGTAGTGTGTTAAACCTCTGCCCTACACATTTTAATGAGGAGGTAGAGGTAGACGTGGCGAGGTCTCCTGTTAGGTGATTTTAAGCCCCAAGATGTTTTTCTGGAGGGGTTCTCCTCTGAAATTTACATATGTGGTTATTTGACGAAGTTTATTTGACGAAGGTCACTACAAGTTCTCCAATGGCAAAGATTCGGTCTTCTTTTTCGCTAGCCACTGGTTCCTAATGTCTAGCACATTGCCTGATGCATAGGAGACACTCATTTCTTACCTAAATGAATAAATGAAGGTAGCTTAATTACCCTTCTCCTTGGTTTCCTTCTTGTCACCTTCCTTCCCTGCTCAGCATTTCCTGGCTTTCCTCCATTTCATTTCATTTCATTTTCAGATCGAAACCAAACTTCATCTCAACGCTTCCATGCGTTGGGTTCTTTTGGTGAGCAGCCCTGCACAAAGCTGGGGCAGCCTCCTATGCCTGCAAGCTAGCCCCTGAAACAAAGATTGGGAACCTCAGGTATCCCTCAACCAGCCACTTCTGGGGAGGGCGCTCTAGCGTGGTGGTTAGAAGCAGCCACGGGAGCAGACGGCTCGGATTTGAACAGTCCTTGGGCAACTCACTGAATGTGTAATCCTGCATGAATTGCTTCCCCTTTCTGAGTTTTGGTCTCCTCAGCTGTAAAATGAGGACGATAATGAAACCAACCACGTAAAGGGTTATTACACTGATTAAGTGACTTACTGTAAGTAAAGCAGCGGAGACAGAGTCTGACATGCGGAGGGCACTCTAAGTAGTAGCTATTATCACAATGACCTCAAAACCTACATGTGGACTTCAGTACACATTTTTGTAACTGGCTCACAATTTTCACCCCAAAACTGAACAAAGTGACTCAGCTTTCGACCTCTGTCCCCTGCTGCCTGTCCCTGTCACCGGCAGTCTCCTCCCCCAGCCATGCAGGCGTGTCTGCTCAGGATTAGGGATACCAAGTGGTGGTTGTAGGGGGGAGAAATCCAATCAAAATCAGAGCTCAATGGCCAGCTGTTATTCTGGGGCAGAGATTTTTTTTTTTTTTTTTTTTTTGGTCTCCATTCTTGGCCTTCTGGCAACTGTGGCCTAAGGCATTCATTCCCTTGAATCTCCAAGGAGGTGTCTGTGCCTAGAAACACAGCATCATCTAAAGGCTCTCCTCTTACAGCTGCCTGTCCCAAACATAGACAGGAGTCAAGTGGTCGAACCTCTGTGTCACTAGAAAAAGCCGTGCCTTATCAAACTCCTGCAAGCATCCGAATCTTCCTCTCCAAATCTGGTGAGAGATGAGGCTTCGGCGACAGGCAGCTCAGCAAAGCAGAAATGGCCGGAGGCCAGGCAGGGAGAAGAGGCGAGAAGCTGCCAGGAGCAGCTCAGAGGCCAGCATCACTGCGCCAAGCAACCCCTGCCTGGAAGAGGGTCTTTCTGGAACAAACGGGAAAGAGTGGATGCACTGTCAACATTTCTGCATTTTTGTCTCCAGACAACCAGAGAAATCAGGATGACAGGCAGCATCCACTGCTGAGGGAAAGCGGCTCTTGCAACCCAGATTAGAGGTTTGGGAGCTGGGAGGAAGCTGGAGGAGCCGTCCTAGTTGCACTTATTCGTCCAGGATGCAAGAAGAAGGGAAGTAGCGGAACCCCAGCTGGTCTCTAAGCGGTGGCCCCTGAGGCTTGAAACTGGGCAGATGGTTGAGACCAGCAGTGTACACACAGCTGCACCCCGGCTTTCTGGGTGAAGGAGGGTCTATGACTGCAGAGATGGAAACCGATCTGTCGGGGCGGGGGGAAGCAGGGGGAGCAGAGAAACCAGAAGCTGGAAGTCCAGGGAGAGAGTGAACAAGGCAGAGACAGCCACTGTGCACTGCTGTGCACAGCACTGCAAACCCATGAGTTATCTAGGCGAGGAAGCCATGTTTGGAGCCCGCAGGGGCTGAGGTTGCCATGCCCAGAGGGCAGGGGACGTGCTGCCAGGTGTCCAGGCTCCGGGTCCCCGGGGTGGGGGTGGGGAGGCAAGTCCTGAGGATCGTTCTAGTGTACGCGGGGTGGAATCGAGCTTTTTGCACGCTTCCAGGACCTCCTTCTTCCCAACTGAACCACCAGGCAGGAAGTCTGTTTCCTGAAGGTTCCTGTCAGGGGAAAGGAGGAAGAGGAGAGAGATTATCCTCACTTTCCTGCCCACCAGGTCTCTCTTGTCTGGGCCTCATATCAGAGCATTTCTATAATCTTCCCCTTTGAAATTAGCCTGATGTGTAATTTCTTACGTATTTCAATCTTTTTAAAATGTTCATAAGGAAAAATCTTTTTCACAGAGTATCTGATAAAGAATGCAGGAGATCTGGGGTGCCTGGGTGGCTCAGTGGGCTAAGCCGCTGCCTTCGGCTCAGGTCTGGGATCTCAGGGTCCTGGGATCGAGCCCCACATCGGGCTCTCTGCTCTGCGGAGAGCCTGTTTCCTCCTCTCTCTCCCTGCCTGCCTCTCTTGCCTCCTTGTGATCTCTGTCAAATAAATAAATAAAATCTTTAAAAAAAAAAAAAAAAAGAATGCAGGAGATCTAATTTAAAAACCTTATCATAATAGTTGTACCGCTTCAAAGGAAAGAAAAAAATACTTGGAACATAGGAAATTTTAGTATTGACCTTTTTTTCCCCAAAGCTGCAAAATAGTTAGGACTCTAAAGCAAAAAATCTTGGGGAGGGGCCCCTCACCCTTAATTTAAATAGAAAAAACAAGAAGAAGAGAAGCTTTGATTTTCATGGGACCCCTGGTTGCTATTAAGACTACTAGAATACTGTTGGGGTGCCTGGGTGGCTCAGTGGGTTAAAGCCTCTGCCTTCGGCTCAGATCATGATCCCAGGGTCCTGGGATTGAGCCCTGCATCGGGATCTCGGCTCAGCGGGGAGCCTGCTGCCCCCCCCCCCCACCCTCTGTCTGCCTCTCTGCCTACTTGTGATCTCTGTCTGTCAAATAAATAAAATCTTTAGGAAAAAAAAAAAGACTACTAGA
Organism: Mellivora capensis; assembly: GCA_004024625.1. Lineage (NCBI taxonomy): Eukaryota > Metazoa > Chordata > Mammalia > Carnivora > Mustelidae > Mellivora > Mellivora capensis. The sequence continues at coordinate 6,105 of PISX010014557.1, forward strand.
ATACTGTTAATACTCCAATGGAACTTGCTATCAATATACCAGGGTACTGTTAATACTGTTATTAAGGTTATTATTAATCATTATGCAAATACTGAAGAACCACACTTATTTATTTCAGCAACCATGTACGTTTAGGCAACTCTAGTTTTTCCAGGCCAACACTCTCACTTAAAGAAGGCATCACATTGACATGGCATTGCATTTTTCCAGCTTTTAAAAATGCTTTTAGTTCATTATCTTACATTCACTTCTCAAAATGATCTTCTGAAACAGACACAGAAAGCATCATCATTTTTTACTTTGTTTTTAACTAGCTCATTTCGTGGAAAATAATACTTGTGTACCCAGTAACAAATTCAAGGGCATAAAATGAAGACTAAGTCTCTCTTAACCAGCCTCACCCCTAAGTCCCCTGAGATATAACCACTGTGAGAGGTTTCCATATGTCCTTAGAGAAATCATTGTGCACCCACTAGAACAATTTTACCTATATGTGCCCTTTAACAATGAACTCACACATCTGTGAGCAGGCTCTTCCCTGCTCTGTGCCTTGCTTTTTTCAGCTGGAGATCTTCAGTATCATACAGAGCCCAACCTCATTCTCTGCTTGACAATCTATGTAACTGGTCCCCTAGTGATGGGTAATTAGGTCATATCCAGGCTTGTCTGTTATAAACAATGCCGCAATGAACAATATTAGCAGAAAATGATAAAATGCTCTCTGGTGTCTTTCAGGTCTATGAAGTAAGTTAATCCTCACAACCATTCTATGTCTGTCATTACTTCATTTTACCGATGAGAAAATTGGCAGAGACGTTAGGTAATTTGCCCAAATTTGTATGCCTAGGAAGTGGTAGAGCACAGATTTGAGTCCAGATCATTGGGCTTCAGGAACCAAGCTCTTGACCAAGCACACTGTACTTATTGCCTCTCTGTGTTTCCTGTGTAGGATTGGATCTGAGAAGCCAGGAAACACAGCCGGACAAATTGACCAAAGGGTTTGTGCTCACTGTTGCCCAGGCAGCTAATGGTGGAGGGAGACTGGCCATGAGCCTCCCAACTCCCACCCTTTTGCTCATTCCCTCACCCTTGGTGACATACCACTGCTTCCAGAATATTGTCTTTTTGAATTCCTGAGAGGTTCTAAAGACTTTAGATGGGAACGGAGAGTCTGCAGGAAGCAGAGGTTTAGGAGTCTTTCGTAGATGTGGGGCAAGGGTTGAATTTATTTCTCCGGGTTTGAACATGCAGCTCCCACACGAGTAGATTCTGTAGTTAAGCAAATGTTGTCACAGAATAGCTCTCATGTAAAGATGTACTTTTTGGGTTGCCAGTTTAGAGAAAAACTACACCAAGTTTTATTCCATATTACCATTCATTTTTGTCTATTGTAGCAAAGAAAAACTTATTAAATCATGAAAGTTTAGACAAAAGAAAAGTATGTCCAATTTAATCCTACATGACGACTCATTTACCACAGTGGCACGGAACCAAAATTCTCCCCACATCCCCCCCCCAAACCCGACTTGAGAATCACAGCTGCATTCTAAATCTGAAACCATCTTCCAAAGAGCTGGGCCGCATTTGAGAGTTGTAAGCAAAACTATTTTCAAGCACCTCTTGCATTTAAATAGTTCAAGAATCTCCCTCAGATCCTCATACCCTCCCTGGTCTCGGCCCTACCTGATCATGAATGCCTTAGAGTAAAAGGCTACAAGCCTCCTTAGAAACCATGTACTCTAGTCTCTCATTAGTCTCACATTGCCCAGTGCTTTACTATCTTCCAGTCACTTTGCCCATTATAAGTTCCTGTGACCACCGTGACCCACCCACACCACCATCTCGACAGTAGGTATTATGTCTTCACAACTAGGTGGATGGTGGTAACATTTAACTGAGACTCAAAGGTGGGGAAGGAACCCGATTGGGTAGGAAAATCAGAGTGTGATTTTGTACTCATAAAACCTGAGGTGTCTGTGTGACACCCAATGGGAACCATCAAGTATGTATTTGGATATATGGGGCAGGAGCTCAAGGGAACTCGAGGCCACAATTGCAGACTTGATGGCAGGGGGAGGGTCAACCGTTTATATTTGGTGTTTAAACCAAAGGACTGGATGAGTTCACCTAGAGAGATCAGATGGTCAGAGAAGAGAAGGTCTGTGATGGAACTTTGAGGAACTCTAACATTTGGAATTTACGTAGGGAAAGAAGTGGCAGTGGATGAAATTAAAAAGGAGCCACCAGAAATAGAGGAAGCTTGTGACACTACACAATCCAAGAAACGTATTTCAAGAAGGAAGGGGTAGCCAGCTGTTTTGAATGATGCTCAGAGGTGGGATAATTTGAGGACACAGAACTATCCTCATCTCTCACAGCCTCCGATCAGGGGTCCCTAGTGCAACAGAGCTGCTCCAAAGAGCAAGCAGATGACTCGAGGCAAGCGACTAAATATTTTCGTCTGTTTTAGGAGACATTTTATTTAGTGATCCTCAGATCTGTGTGATTCCATTTACCTGAGTCTCTTCCTTCCTACCTCTTTAAATTTATGGTCCCTTTCTTGTTGACTGTTCTCCAGTACAGTCAGACTTGGCTCCAGCCCAAGTCCCTGAGTTCTTCTAGCCCCAAGAAAGCTATTTATTATATTAGTTTCCAAGGTAATGTATTAATGTTTTAGGGCTGCCATAACAAAGACCACAGACTAGGTTACTAAGAAATTTAAATCACCACTCCGGAAGTTAGAAGTCCCAGCTCAAGTGTCAGCAGGCCAGTTTCATTCTGAGGCCTGTCTCCTTGCCTTGTAGATGGCCGTCTTCTCCCTGTGTCCTCACATGGGCTTTCTGTGTGCACGGCTCTATGTCCTAATCGCTTCTTGTAAGGACATCAGTCATATTGGACTAGGGACCACGATAATGATCCCATTGAACCTTAATTACCTCTTTAAAGATACTGTTTCCAAATACAGCCAGATTCTGAGCTACTAGGCTTTCTGGCTTTAACATCTATTTTGGGAAGACACAATTCCACCCATAACAGGTTTATTATTTTTTTCTCAGATCCTAGACATGACATACGAATCTTACTGCCATAGGCCTACCCTTCCTGGGTATCCAGGTCACAGATCTATACAATTACTCAAGTTCTAAATTCTGCCTTTTGACCTTCTATCTTTTACTCATTGCTTTCCTCTCTCTTGCAACCTTTGAACTTTCCTTGGGTTATCGTTGAGACTTTGCTCTGATCACTTGAGTATAAACTTGTTATAGTGCTGACCTGCTAAACAACAATTCGACAGGGATACACAGACTGGCCCCAGGAAAACTCAAATGATTGGAAACATTAATAAATTACCTGTTTCCTGCCGGCTCTCTCTCCTTCTAATTTATCCTACATATTAGTGCCATAGTAACCTTCCTATTAGAACTGGTATCTTATATTTTCCCTACCCAAAAGCCACTGATGACTTATCATGGTCAACAGAATCCAGCCTCAATTTCGAATTCAAAGTCTTTGGCAAGCTGATCCCTACTCTGCGCACACCCCAGTTCTATTTGCTGTTTTATAAGAGCATCTCCTCTACCTTCCAAACCCTGGTTATTGACTCAAACCAGAATAGTCCGCCTGCAGTGATGCCCTTTTGTTTCCCCATTCTGTGCCCTTGTCTCAATGTCCAACCCATTCTCCAAGCCTCAGCTCATCTATAAAAAATATTTCCAGGGACGCCTGGGTGGCTCAGTTGGTTGGGCGGCTGCCTTCGGCTCAGGTCATGATCCCAGCGTCCTGGGATCGGGTCCCACATCGGGCTCCTTGCTCGCCAGGGAGCCTGCTTCTCCCTCTGCCTCTGCCTGCTACTCTGTCTGCCTGTGCTCTCTCCCTCTCTCTCTGACAAATAAATAAATTTTAAAAAATAAAAAAAAAATATTTCCAGATTTCCCCTCTGCCTGAGTCATAATCTCTCCTCTCCTCATTTTTATATTTTGAATCTAATCATAGTATACATTGCTGTTTGTTTGCTTTATATTAAAGGTGTGTGTGTATGTGTGTGTGTTCCCCACCAGATCATGAGCTCCTAAATGATCAGGTCACATAGCACCTAGGACATAGTTCATGCTCAGTAAATGTACTAAACTGAGAACCTTTGTGTTAGAAGTTCCAGCCTGGCTTCTAATCCAGTTTTGGCTGCTTATAACCTTGGGCAGGTCCCTTAACTTCTGTTGGCTCCCCTTGCTTCATCTCTAAAATAAGATAAATCATATCAGGATGCTGTGAAAATTAATTATTTATCATTTTGAAAGTGTCTTGAGATCTTTAAAGATTGGCATTTCTATTTTTGTGGCATCTTTCTCACTAGAGCTGGCAGTTCTTTTAAAAGAAACATGCAAAGGAGAGGCATGGACTGTTCAAAGAACAGTTTTTCAGAACCGGAAATGATTATATCCTGTATTTCAGACAAGGTCATCTTTTACCCTCAATAACAAATGATGGCGTCTTGTAGAAACCTGCTTTTCCTACCAGCGAGTTTGAAGTGATTACAGTATTTATGTTGAATTACAAAAAGATGAGTAAGTATTCTATCATGCAGAGAACAGAAATTTCCCCAAGGGAAGAAATAAATGAAAAAAATTTTTTTAAACATACCAAATGTAAATGACCTTTACAGAAAGAAACCTGCTGTTTATATGTCCTGGTCAAGGCTAGTAGTAGAAATACTTACTTGAGTAATTTGTTCATTCCAGGAGGCTCAAGACATAGCCAAAGTCAAGGGCAAAAGTCATTGATATATAATAGCCCAGGTTTCATACACATCAACTCCGTCAGTCTTCCCAATACTCTCATAAGGTACTCAGGCAGGTCTTACTAAACCTGTTTTATGGTTGAGCAAATTGCAAGCCAGTGCGGTTGTGCAACTTATCCAAGGCCATCCCACAAATAGTGCAGCCAGGACTCAACCTGATCTCTTGACCCAAGTCCAGGGCTCCTCTACCTCACCTCACTCCATCTCAGCCCTAGTGTTCCGAGCACTGTGCACGGGACACTGGGCTGCCTGAGAAAGATAACACAGGAACAAGGAGGTGGGGAAGGCAGAGAACTTCCTAAGGTGGCTTCAAGCCTCTGTTCCCCAGCAGGTCCACTGGCCGCTCTGTGTAGGGATCCACCATTTCCCAAATGTCAGAGCTCTTGGTGCTGAGGTGAGCTTTATTTCCCTTTATTTCCCTCCCCCTTCACCTTGGGCACGGCTCCCCTCCCTGCCTGGCTGCTGTTTGGCAGTAACTTGGAAGTACTGACATGAAAAGTACCATCTGGGGAGATACAGAGTTTATACCCCCAGCAGCTTCCCCTGTGGCTCTCTGAAGAGAGGACTTGGCACCCAGAGACTGCAGCTCCTACAGCCTGAGAGCAGACCCTTCAAGAAATGTCCGTGGTCCAGACACAAACCTCCTGACTTCATATCCATTCTCTTCAGACTCTTGGTCTGAAAGCAAATGTGAATGAGGCTATTGAGGAAGAAGGTCAGGAGTCCCTTCCATCTTGATGGAAATGCAATCGTTTCCCATGGTTGGTTCTCCCCCTTGTACTCCAAGAACACTTTTCTGGCTCTGGCAATATTCCTCACCTTGGGCCTTGGGTTATGGTTCTTTGTGGATGTGTCTTATCTCCCCAGTTGGAGCATAAGCTTATTGAGAGCAGGAAAAATGTTTACTATGGTAATAACAATAAAGGCCGGCACTATTTACTGAGAACATATAGAGTGGTAGATGTGGTGCCGAACACTTTACATATCAGGTGTCATGAATCTTTGTAACAGCCTATGAGACAGGTGTCATTATTTTCATCCAGACTTTATAGCTGCGGAGATAGAGAAATGGAAAAATTATTTGCCCTAGATATCACATCTAATAATCATCAAAGCCAGGACCAAGAGTGAGGTCTATCACCATCCTTCTGTGTAACCCCTGAATGACCACATAGACCTAGTAGAAGGGCACTTCATAGGGTGCCATAAATATTTGCTGGATTTTAGAAAACTGCTGTATAGTTTAATTTGGAAGACACATTATAATAGCTAACATTTTCATTGCCAGGACCTTTATGCAATCTCTCCCCCTTCAGCTTCTTTCTCCCCACCAAAGCCAAACATCTTTCTTTACTTTTCTCTCCATTTATTTGTTGAAGAAACTGGATCACTGTGCTCCTCTTGCAAAGTTTCCTCTCCACTGGATTTTGTCCATTGTATTACCTAATCCTCATAATAATCATACGATTAATCTGAGGTAGGTACTGCTATTATGGACCATTTGCAGGTGAGAAAAACATGGCTCGGAATGATGGCACTTGTGCTTAAGGTGACATAGGAAATGTTAAGTGAGGACACAAACCTGGGTCTCACTGACTCTGGGGAGATCAAACAGCCTCTCCTATGGGTTCACCCAGTGAGCATTCACCAAATGGGTATCAGTCTCTGCCCTGTAATTCATTTACAGACCACTTACGTGGAGAACCAAAACTTAAAATAGAAGAGCATGTAGATGTTTTATGTTTGTTTGCCAATTTTATGAGCGTTATAACTAACATTCAGTGTTTGACTAAAGAAGCATAGCATACACAGTTCTCTAAAATGATCAACTTAGAAATTGGTGCTTAATCAAAGACTTTATCATGGTTAGTTAACTTATATGTGTGTTTTTTTTTCTTTACAAAGTTTTTTAATTCATACGATGAAAAGGTAAAATATATAAATTCAAAAAAGATTTGGATAAAACAACAGATCCACAGTCGCTTATGGGGGCGCCTGGGGGGCTCAGGTGGTTAAGCGTCTGCCTTTGGCTCAGGTCATGATCCTGGGATCCTGGGATTGAGTCCTGCTCAGCAGGGGATTCCGCTTCTCACTCTCCCTCCCTCCCAGTTCGTGCTCTCTCTCTCTCTCACTCTGTCTCTCAAATAAATAAATAAATAATCTTTAAAAAAATCCATAATGGTTTATGAAAGGACACCAAGGGTATTTGTGATAAATACCCGTTTTTTTTAACATTGTAAACAGAAGTAATAAATACTTATTTCTTTAACATTTGGAGAAAATTTTAAAGAATAAAGAAAATAAAGCCCACCCACCAAGGCCTTGCCCTCGAATCCCTCACCTTTTGAGGGTGACAGGAAAAGGAGCCAGTTTCCTCCACATTATGTGACTGCAGAGGTGAAGTTTGGCTTGTAAGTGGCAAGAGTCTGATTCCCACTGTGGAATCTGTGGAGAAGCTTCCAGAGGGGATAGATCATATGTTCACAGGCCCTGGGTAGGGAGACGTTTGAGATAAGAAATAAAGTATCCAGTGCTAATGGAGTAAGAGTCATTAAAACCTGGAATGAAGATCAGAGAAGGACACAAATCATAAAACACAGATATTCATACTTGTAAGAATGAAATGGGGGGGAAAAAAGAAGATTGGAAGACAAGGGATGTAGGTTTCAGTTTAGGTGGGTTCCAGAAATTTGGATACAAAAATACTTGCATTTGTAAAGATGGAGATTTTGACCCTTGTAGGAGGAGGTCAGGTCACAGGATGAAATGGAACCTGAGACACTGAGCCACAGACAGAAGGCCTCACTTCTCCCAAAGACGCCAAGCCAGAGGTTAGCAAGGCCACAACCAAGACTACTCCAGCCACTCCCGAGCCTGCCATTGCAGACCCATCCCGACTTCCCCCTGCCCAGATCTTCACTCTTGTCTCACTCACATTGCAGTGTACCCAGACTGTTTCAGGCAGGTTTCCACTGAGGCTGATAACAGATCTGAGTTTAGAACCTTGTTACTCAAAGTGTGGTCCCTGGACCAGCAGCACTAATGTCATCTGGAGGCTTGTTAGGAATGCAGAATCTCGGGTCCCACCCCAGACCTTCTGAATCAGAACCTGCATTTTAATAAGATCCTTAGCTATGTAATTAGCTTCTCTCAATGATGATTCCAGACTCAAGGCCCTGGCAGTCTTTGGAAAAACATCATCCAATTTCTTTAATCCAGACCTCGGGTCCCCCCTTTCCCCGGTGTCCTGTGACAACGTTCACCGGACCATTTTACAGGACACTCATGCTGGAGAAAAAGCAATGAACACAACAGACAGCATCCCTTACCCTCACGGACCTTACATTCTGGAGGCAGGAGATAGACTGATAAAAATATATAGCTAAGAAATGAAAAGCAAACCACAAACATACAAAAAACCCTGGTTTTCTGTAAAGTCACCTCTACTCAGACACCAAAGTCAGGGCTGGGGTCCTCTGCATAGACATCTACTGTGTCTGGCCTGACATGCACCCCCACCCCCTCTCTGTCTGCCGATGAAGGAGAAAAGCCTGGTTGACCCCCATGCTGACAGCTGGCATAAACAATCGGTGTCCGACAGTTCCCTGGGCAGATGGAAACAGTTTGACATTGACCTGCAACTGGCCCTTCTCCAAATGTAGTTCCTCCTGGAGATAGTCACGGTTTTCAAGTTACCCACATGGACATCTGTAATCTCACCTGTAGTGCTTGTCATGTTTTTTAATGAGTGGGGCGTAACAGGTCCGAGGTTTATAGAGAGACCCAAGAAAGCAGGCCTACTGATTTTTTCCATTCGTAAGACTGCTCCACAGGCTCCTTTCCTGGTTTCCCTTAGGTCATTTCCACACTCACAGGAGACACAAGTGCAGGAGACAGAGGGAGGCCTTCATTTCTTAGGAGCCAAAGTGACAGCAGGAGGCTCAGCTCCTGGTCGGTCTGATTTTAAAATTGGGGCTGACCACAGTTCATTTGGGGGAAGTTTTATTATCATTATTTTTGTTTAGGCAAAACACTCAACCATAAATTAATTTGAAGATTTTTCTATCAAGAGAGAAGAAAAGCAGACTACCAGCAAAATGGGACCAAGCAGAAAAGCGAAAGAAGGGGAGGGAGCGTTTCTTCACTAGCACAAGGGAAGTCTTAACTCAGAAGCCTGCTTCAGCCAGAATCAAAGAACAGTCTCTCTTTCTCTCTCCTTCATAACTCTGGCCCAATTTGCTTTTAAAAATTCTGCAGCCTGGTATGTTTACAGAAATCCACTCAGGCATACATAGTTCTATTTCTTTCTTCCAGAAAGATTTTGATTTTACGGTTTCAAAAAATACACCTATCATGTCAGGCCTGAATGAAATAACTATTTACATTCCTTTAGTTCTCCCAATCTTTACCCACATACACACATACTTTTTTTTTAAACATGTTTCTTATCATTGAATATGCACAATTTTGCTTTCCACATTTTAAATTTTGTGTTTCTACCGGCGATTTTTTTTTTTTACAAGTCATCAAGTATGACTTGAGACCCTGTTCTCTAATTCTTGTGCTTCAGAATGGAAGAGTTCTATTTTAAAGGGATTAAGTTGTTGTAAAAACTGAGTTGTAAGAGTTGCTTCAAGTGCAATATCTGCTTTATTTAGTTTCTGGCTTAAGAGATGCTACTTAAGCTTCACGGAGTCATCTGACCCTGTCCTTTTCTCTATGTCCTTCATGTGGTGTTCCTAAAGATGAAATGCCAATGTAAACTTTATAGGAGAAAAACCTTTCCTAATAGATTTCAAACAGAGAAAGTTGAAACTATAACCCTGCTGATACAGAAGAATCAGCTAGAACCAGAAGGAAAGACAGACGGTGGTGTTGGTCACTATGGGATTTGACAATCCAGAGAATCTGAGAAAATTTTAGAAGCACGTGGAAAAAAACAAAAGGGTTTCTCAAGACAGCCTCAAAGCCTTCTTTTGTCTAGAACTTGTTAAAGTATCTCTATCAATTCAAAGCATTAACCTCTCTACATTGTTCTCTTTATAGACAAAATTTGAAGGGAAAGGACATTACTGAACAAATTACTCTTCACTGTTGTCCAAGAAATTATGACAGATGATGCCCTAGGTCCCCCAGGGCTTATACATAATAGAAAAGAGTAAAGAACAAAATTTTACATCTTAGGCCATGTTTAAGACAAGAAAATATCAAATTTGGTAAATTTGGTAATGGTAAATAAACTTTTTTCCACTCCCCTACCAGTGCTTCCTGGGATCATATTTTAAAAGGAGAGCAAAAATAGCATAAAAGCCAGCCCCAAATTTACCAAAAAAGGACTAAATTAGGAAGTGGAAAACACTAGTGCTATTGTATTGTTGTCTACTGTGCTTAACAAGTTACCCCAAAACTCGATGATTTAAAACAACATTGATATCCATAGTTTTTCCGAGTCAAGAACCTGAGAGCAGTTTACCTGGGTAGTCTGGTTCAGGGCTTCCCATCTGAAGACTAGACTGGGCCTGGAGGATCCTCTTCCAAACTTGCTCATTAGACTCAGGGCCATTGTCTAGTTCCTCATTAGCTGTTTGCAGAATCGTCAAGCAGATCTATCAGGCTACTCAGTCTCCTCATGATGAAGAGCTTGGCTTCCTTCAGAGAAAATGATTTGAGAGAGAGAAAGCAAGAAGAAAAATAGGATGCCTTTCACAACCTAGACAAATATCTTCATTTCCACCATATTGTATTTGTTAGAAGACAGTCACTGAGTCCAGGTCACACTCAAAGTGAGGGGAATTTACCTCTACCTTTTAGGAGGAGGATGTCAAAGATTTTGTGGATATATTTTCAAACCACAGTACAATAAGCTTTTTTTAAAACCACGAGGAGTTGGCGGTGTGGGGGGTTGAGGGAAGGGTACCATCTTCTAGAACAGCAGAAAAGTTAGATACACAAGAAAGCCCAGCCCCCAACGTCATTGCCACCCCCAGAAACTAGAGAAGGCCATCAACAAAATCCTGAGAGTTCTCACCAGTACTCCCAAATCTGGAGTGAGGTCTGTACAGATGTATGTATCTCTCCTTCATCTTCCGAATGAAGAATAATAGGGATGGATATGGATAGGGAAAGAGACAGAATAGAGAAAAAAAGCAATCATTACTGACTCTCTGGAAAGTGTGAAAGACTCCAGGGTTCCAGGCTGAATTGGGGAAACAACCCAAAACCCAAGGGTATCTTGGGGCTGCACTCAAACCCCCATAAGCATTCACAATTACTCTGTTTGCTTTTCAGGCTTCCAATTCTAAGCACCTCCAACTCTCTGGGGACTTTTCTGACCAGCAAGGCTCACTTAGCCTCCCGTAGGGCAGGCAGGAAGTACTGGGGAATTAATGCCTCATCCTAGCAAAACTCAACAGTGACTTGACAACAGGTGGGATAAATATCCCATCCCTCCACTCCTCATGATGCTCGCTCTGACATCTGTTCTGTATAGTCTACCAGAGTTCTCTGGTGGGATCAAGCTCCGGTTGGCCACACAAGTGCCCTACTCCACAGCATGCCCTCGGTGTTCTTCCTCCCTCTACCGGCTTCCTTCCCTTCCTCACTTTTCCCCTCCCCTACCAGTGCTTCCTGGGATCATTTCCCAAAGAAACCACTTTTGCTCATTACCTTGCCTTGCTCTGAGCTTCTGTGGAAACCCAACCTACAAGCCCTGAGCCACTGAAGAGAGTAGAATAAACACCTGCATGAGAAGTACAAGCTCTAGCACAATCCTGGAAGGGTGAGTAGAACCCAAGTAGTGTCAAAGAGAACATACTCATCATTATCTGTAGTATGATTTCATTTTATGGATGGTTAGCCAGCTACCATCCATCTCTTGTTCACCTATGTATAGACACCAGAGAAAAGTGTCTAAAATCATGCTTTTCTAATGTTAGGTCTAAAGATCTCTAGATGGTGCAACCTAAGGTGTTTTAAACCCTTATACTCTCCTTTTCTACACCTGTACACATTTTTTATAGTAAGCATGTGCCATTTTTATGAAAACAATAATGATTTTTTTTCCTTAAAGAAGCAAAGACTGCAGACAAATATGCCAAGAGGTGTACAAGAGTATTTAATTTTGTATACATTTTTTCTTATGACTTTGTATGTTTTTAGTGAGAAACAATTTTCTCCTCATCTCTATCAAATCAGTAATGAGTTTTTATTTTTTTTCTTTAAGATTTTATTTATTTGACAGCATGAGAGGGAACACAAGCAGGCGGAGTGGGAGAAGGAGAAGCAGGCTCCCCACTGAGCAGGGAGCCCGACACAGGGCTTGATCCCAGGACCCTGGGACTACGACCTGAGCTGAAGGCAGACGTTTAACAACTGAGCCGCCCAGGTGCCCCAGTAAAGAGTTTTTAACCTGAAAATACACAGTGCTGACAAAAGGCAACAAAATAGGTAGTTTTATATATTACAAAGCAGGGAGGAGGATTCTTGAAAGCTGTGAATTGGTAAGTTGGTAAAAACCTCCAGGAAGGTAAATTAACAATATAAACCAGAGGCTTTAAAAATATCTATGCTTTTGATCCAGTAATTCTGCTTCTGTGTATTTAGCCTAAGGCAGTGTTTCCCAAAGCTTGGTCCCACCATCAGAATCACATGGGCCCTTCCAAAGATATTTGAATCGATATCTTGGATTCAGACTGAGACCTAGGAATTTCGCTATAACAAGGTCTCCTGATAATTCTTATATACATTAAAGCTTGAGGCCTACTGGCCTGAGCAAATGAGATTCATTCATTAATGCTTCCTGAGTCCCTACTAAGAATCAGGCTCTATTCTGTGCACTGGGGACACAGCTATAAATCTGTAAATAACACAGAAAAAGTCCCTGTGCTCATGGAGCTTGTTTTTTTTACTCAAAAATTTTATAACAATATATTCATTATAGTATTATTCATGACAAAAAGTAGGAAGTACAGGAAATGCTCAATGATATTTTAAAGAATGGCGCAGAACAGTGTTCACCATGTGTTGTCAGAGGAAAATAGCTGTGATCCCTTTTTAAAAATATACAAATGCATCGATAAAAAGAGTAAGATATATATATACAAAATATAAGAGGGAGATATATATACAAAAATACTAATCTTTATAGGGTGCCTGCCTGGCTCAGTCCTGGAACATGAAACTTCTTAATCTCAGGGTCGTGAGTTCAAGCCCAATGCCGAGCATGTACCTACTTAAAAGTATATATACGTTAATCTTTATTATCTCTGAAAAACATTATTATAGATTATCTTTATAATCTTTATATTTTTCTTTATAATTTTTGGTAATTTCTAAATTTCTGGAATAAACATGAATTACTGACATAATTAGAAGAAAATACAATGTTTTGTAAAGTTGATTGTGGGGCACCTGGTTAACTCAGTGGCTTAGGCCTGTGCCTTCGGCTTAGGTCATGATCTCAGTCCTGGGATCGAACCCCACTTTGGGCTCTCTGCTTAGTGGGGAGCCCGCTTC
>PISX010014557.1:19513-52700 GCA_004024625.1 Mellivora capensis
CTCACTTCATCTTGGGAATGGCTGTATAAATTAGAATGGATGGACATAGGTTGATTTATTTAAGGAATTCTTCTCATTTAATCTTTCTTATATTTTATAACTGATTATTGCTGATTTTGTAAGAAACCTACTGATTTGGTATGCTTACAGTTACATCTGGCTTCCTTACTCCTACCTCTTATTAGACCTAATTGCTTTTCCTTTGATTCCCTTAACATTTCTAGGAAGGCAATCATATCATTTAGAGATCATGACACTTTTGTCCCTTCTCGATACTTTTTCTATTTCTCATCCTTTTTCTATTTTCTTATGCTTTGGCTAAGACCTCCGTAAGAATGCTAAATCTCGGGGCGCCTGGGTGGCTCAGTGGGTTGGGGCCTCTGCCTTCAGCTTCTGTCATGATCTCAGGGTCCTGGGATTGAGCCCTGCATTGGGCTCTCTGCTCAACTAGGGAGCCTGCTTCCTCCTCTCTCCCTCTCTGCCTCCTTGTGATCTCTGTCTGCCAAATAAATAAATAAAATCTTTAAAAAAAAAAAAAAAAAAGAATGATAAATCTCATTGAGCAGGGCCAGCAATGTAATTTAGGTAAAAGTTGATCTTTTGGGTTCTAGAACGATTTAGAAAGCTAGTCATCTTTTTTTTTTTTTTTTCCATAATACCCACCACCAGGCTCACTCAGTCCCCCACCTACCTCCCCTCCAAAACCCTCAGTTTGTTTCTCAGAGTCCACAGTCTCTCATGGTTTGTCTCCCCCTCCGTTTTCCCCCAACTCACTTCTCCTCTCCATCTCCCCATGTCCTCCGTGTTATTCCTTATGCTCCACAAATAAGTGAAACCATATGATAATTGACTCTCTCTGCTTGACTTATTTCACTCAGCATAATCTCTTCCAGTCCCGTCCATGTTGATACAGAAGTTGGGTATTCATCCTTTCTGATGGAGGCATAATACTCCATTGTATATATGGACCATTAACCTATGTGTACCTGGCCAGAGTGGACTTGTTCTGAAACACCACTTTGCTTCCTCTTAACCTGACGATGTACCCTAGGGGTGGAGAGTTCAAGGTGGACGTTTTTCATTGCAGGCATCAGAGGCAGAATGAGGAGGTACTGGACTCACGGGGGTAGGTGGTACTAATTTGCAGTTTCCATCTTCAGACAGAATCTTATTCTATTTCCAATTTCCTATTTCTTCTACCTTCTATCCCAAGAAAAGGAAAAGAAAGGAGCCCCCCCCCCCATCTGCTTTCTTCACCTTTTTTATCTCCAGGCAACTCTGCTCCCGGCTGGTCAGTGGTCATTTCGGAAGGTAGAGCTGCTACAGCAAGTAGTAAAGAACTTCCTGGGCTAGCCAGTGGCTGTCCAAGTCGTCATGGTAAGGATAACTGAACCTAAAGACTTCGGTAGAATTCCTGATGGGTTTTAAGCTGATCTAGAAAGTTGCTCTAAACTGAGTGGGGGGTGATTAATTTTTAAAAATTATTTCCACTTAACCTAAAAATCGGGCTAGAAAACGGGAATTGTGATGGCTTCAGGGAGGAAAAAAAGCAAAGACTGTTTGAGGTCAGCACAATGCTGTCAATACCCAAGTTGGAAAAGTTGGAAAGCTATGCTGTTTTTACTTAGTCTCATCTTGTTCTCAGTAATTGCTTCCTTTCAACCATAAAGTTGTTTAGTGGAGGAGAGCTATTCCAAGGCTTCTCTTTATATTCACTGCTGCAAGATCCCATTTTAGCATAATTACAGTCTTGGAGTTGCAGAGACAGGCTCACTCTATCTAGCGATGCAGCTGGCTTTCTCCAATGACAATAGGACTCTCATCCGCTTAGCAACGTCCAAGGCTGTGAGCCAGGGGGAGGCCCTCATGCTGAAATTTTGCCCTTGCTTTGTCGTTACATCCTCTGTGAGAATGGGGAAATGGTTTAGAATATTAAAAAGCACAAAGTTCTTCTTTTATTCTCTTTTGGCTTTTAAAGAGACATCCCGAGCTTCAAATGTAAATTTTAGTATCCCAAATCAGAGATTATTCATTTTTTTTTAGAATTTTTTTTTAAGATTTTATTTATTTATTTGACAGACAGAGATCACAAGTAGGCAGAGAGACAGGCAGAGAGAGAGAGAGGAAGAAGCAGGCTCCCTGCTGAGCAGAGGGCCCGATGCGGGGCTCGATCCCAGGATCCTGGGATCATGACCTGAGCTGAAGGCAGAGGCTTTAACCCACTGAGCCACCCAGGCGCCCCGAGATTATTCATCTTTACATCTCCAACCGATATGACTGAGCAAAAACACCACCAACCAAGGAAAACCAATTTTGCACTGCTTTTTTCTCCTCCTTGTCTTTCTTCTTACATTTCTCTTTTCTTCTTGTGAGAAGACTCAAGAAAGCCTAAATCTGCCTGCCTCCTTTACCTGCAGGGTGATTCCGCATCAGCTTGACTCTTTGCTATAGAAATTCTTTTCATGATTTGAAATAATCAATAACCGTTCACACTCAATCTTCAGTTACTTGGAGGCTTCTGCTTATGTCTACACTGATTTCCCCATGTCTCAATAAGACCAGGGCCCCACCTTTCTTCTTCCCAGCTCACCAGATGTATTATCCCCATCCCTGAGTTTTATTTATTCTTCCTTCAAACAAATTCTTACATCTCTCCCCTTTCTATTCCACTAATCACAATCTTAGCTCAAGTCTTTCTATCTCTTTCTCAAATTATTACAAAGGTTTCCTAAATGGTCCATCTACTTCTGGGATTTCCCTAGCCAAACTCTTTCAAAAGTTTCAGATCAACTTTCTTTCTTTTTTTTTTTTTAAGATTTTATTTATTTATTTGACAGATAGAGATCACAAGTAGACAGAGAGGCAGGCAGAGAGAGGAAGGGAAGCAGGCTCCCCACTGAGCAGAGAGCCCGATGTGGGGCTCAATCCTAGGATCCTGGAATCATGACCTGAGCCAAAGGCAGAGGCCACCTAGGTGCCCCTCAGATCAACTTTCTTACAGCTACATTCAAAAGGAATGAACAAGGGACACCTGGGCGGCTCAGTGAGTTAGGTGTCTGCCTTTACCTCAGGTCATGATCTCAGGGTCCTGGGATGGAGTCCTGTGTTGGGCTCCCTGCTCAGTGGGGAGTCTGCTTCCCCCTCTCCCTCTACTCTTCCCCCACCCTGTGCTTATGCTCTTTCTCTCTCTCTCTCTCTCAAGTAGATAAATAAACTCTTAAAGAAAAGGTGGGTGGGGGTGAACAAAAAGACTTACAAACTATCCATTATGTGTCGGGTGGCAACGGACATTGCAAAACTTGGATGAAAGATACTCTCATGACTGGACATTCTACTCTGATCAAACTGGTGTCTTTCTTGGCACAGGGACAAGTTCCATATATCAATGCTTCTCAAAGTGGGGACGTGTGAAATTTTTGGAGGTTTTTTTTTTTTACAGATTTATTTCGGGGGGGCAGAAGGAGAGAGTCTCAAGCAGACTCCTCACTGAGCTTGGAACCCAAGACAAGGCTTGATCTCATGACCCTAAGATCATGACCTGAGCCAAAATCAAGAGTCAGGTGCTTTAACCAACTGAGCCACCCAGGCAACCTGACTGTCCCAGCTGAGGAGGATAGGGAGTTACTAATCTAGTGTAGATAGGCCAGATATGCTGCTAAACATCCTACAATGTACAGGACAGCTCTTGACAACAAAAATAGTATAGGACAAAATGTCAATGGTGCCAAGGATGAGAAAAAATGCACATGTTAGTAGCTGACTCATGAGTTGCCCCATCAGTTCAGTGCCTCCCATCTACATCTAATCAGATCCTACCCATTCTCCAAAGCTTCTTCAACTCTACCTCTCCTACTTGAATTCTTAATGCACTTTGGGTCTGTACCATCCCAGGAGGTGTATCAAGTGTCATTTTCCTTTGGAGATGGTGCTCTGTGTCCCCTGTGCCCTATCTTGTCAGAGTATTGCTAAAAGTCACGGGGCGGGCCCATATTCTGCTTTACTGTCCATAGCACCAAATAATGGGCCCTCCATGTGTTACCTAGTTAGTAAATACTAGTAACTCAAAAGATAAGCCCATTAGCAAAGAATTTGACAGTTGAAGTGGTCAGAGGTTGTGAAGTTGATAGATAGGGGCAATTTAGTTGCAACAATCTCATTAAAAACAAGGCTAAGAGAAATGGTAATATAGAAAAAGATGGGGTGCCTGGGTGGCTTAGAGGGTTAAGCCTCTGCCTTCAGCTCAGATCATGGTCTCAGGGTCCTGGGATCAAGCCCCGCATCAGGCTGTCTGCTCACTAGGGAGCCTCCTTCCCCTTGTCTCTCTGCCTGCCTCTCTGCCTACTTGTGATCTCTCTCTCTCTCTGTGTCAAATAAATAAATAAAATACTTTAAAAAAAAAGGAAAAGAAAAAGAAAGGGACAGGACCTCAGGAGGAACTGCCTAGGATGAGAGAGTTAGGATGTGCACTTAGACTTTTTTTTAATTGTGGTAAAGTATCCATAACAAAATTGATCATTTGAACTATTTTTTTAAAGATTTTTTAAAGTAATCTCTACACCCAACATCACATATTCTAGAGGCTCATACTCTACCGAATGAACCAGCTAGGCACCCCTCATTTTAACTATTTTAAAGTGTACAGCTCAGTGATATTAAGTACATTCAATTTGTTGAGCAACCATCACCACAATCCATCTCCAAAACTCTTTTCATCTTGTAAAACTGAAACTCTACACCCATTTAACAATAACTCCCCATTTTCCCCTTTGCCAACTCCTAGAAAAAAACCATTCTATTTTCCAGCTTTATAAATTTGACTATTCTAAGAACGTCATATAAGAAGAATCATACGTCATATAATCAAGAACGTCATATAAGAAGAAAGTCATCAGTGTGATGACTTTTGTGACTGGGTTATTTTACTTAGTGTAATGTCTTCTCCGTTCATCCATGTTGTAGCCTGTGTCATAATTTCCTTCCTTTTTAAGGCTGAATAATATTCCTTTGTATGTACATACCACATTTTGTTTATCCATTCATTGTCAGTGGACATTTGAGTTGCCTTGGGTTATTTTGAATAATGCCTCTATGAACATAGGTGTGTAAATGTCTGTTTGAATCCCTGCTTTTACTTCTTTTAGATATGTACCCAGAAGTGGATTTGCTGGATCATTTGGTAATTCAGTTTTCAATTTTTTTAAAAGATTTTATTTATTTATTTATTTGAGAGAGAGAGCGCACAAGTGGGCAGAGGGAGAAACAGACTCCCTGCTGAGCAGGGAGCCTAATGCAGGGCACAATTGAGGACCCTGATATCATATCTTGAGCCAAAGGCAGACACTTAAGCTATTGCGAGCCATCCCTAATTTTCAATTTTTTAAAAGATTTTTATTTGTTTATTTGAGAGAGAGAGCACAAGTAGAGAAAGGGCAGAGGGAGAGGGAGAAGACTCCCTGCTAAGCAGAGATCCCAATACAGGGCTGGATCCCAGAACCCTGAGATCATGACCTAAGCCAAAGGCAGATGCTTAACTGACTGAGCCCCTCAGGCACCCCTCAATTTTCAATTTTTGTAGAGATTGCCATCCTGTCAAATGGCTCTACCATTTGACATTCCTACCAACCGTGCACAAGGGTTCCAATTTCTCCACATCCTTGATAACGTATTTTGTTTTCTGTTTTTTTTTTTAATTTTTGTTTTATTAACAGCTATCCTAATGATTGTGAACTGGTATCCTATTGTGCTTTGACTTGCCCTTCTCGAACGACTCATGATGTTGACCATCTTTGCATGTGCTTATTGGCCATTTGTGTTTCTTCTTTGGAGAAGTGTCTTTTCAAGTCCTTTACCCATTTTTTTAGTCAGGTTGTTTATTTTGTTGTTGTTGAGTTGTAGGAGTTCTTTACACATTGTAGATATCAATCTTTTATCAGACACATGATTTGCAAATATTTTCTCACATTCCTTGGGTTACCATTTTACTCTGTTAATAGTGTCCTTTGGTGTACACGTTTTAATTTTGATCTAGTACAACTGATGTATTTTCTCTTTTTTTTTTTTTTAAAGATTTTATTTATTTGACAAGAGATCACAAGTAGGCAGAGAGGCAGGCAGAGTGGGGGCGGGAAGCAGGCTCCCCGCTGAGCAGAGAGCCCGATGCGGGGCTCGATCCCAGGACCCTGAGATCGTGACCTGAGCCGAAGGCAGAGGCTTAACCCACTGAGCCACCCAGGTGCCCCTGTATTTTTTCTTTTATTGCTTGTGTTTTAGGGTCATATCCAAAAAATTTTTGCCAAATCCAACATCATAAATATTTTCCTCTATATTTTCTTCCAAGAGTTTGTGGTTTTATCTCTCAGCTCTTACATTTAGGTTTTTGATCCATACTGAGTGAATTTTTTACATATGGAATGAAGTTAGCGCCTGAATTCATTCTTCTGCATATGAATATGCAGTTTTCTCAACAACATTAATTAAGACTGTCCTTCCAGTGTGCCTGGGTGGCTCAGTGGGTTAAAGCCTCTGCCTTTGGCTCAGGTCATGATCCCAGGGTCCTGAGATCCAGCCCCACATTGGGCTCTCTGCTCAGCAAGGAGCCTGCTTACCCTTCTCTCTCTGCCTGCTTCTCTGCGTACTTGTGATCTCTGTCAAATAAATAAATAAAATATTAAAAAAAAA
This sequence comes from Mellivora capensis, assembly GCA_004024625.1. NCBI lineage: Eukaryota > Metazoa > Chordata > Mammalia > Carnivora > Mustelidae > Mellivora > Mellivora capensis. The sequence continues at coordinate 26,192 of PISX010014557.1, forward strand.
AAAAGACTGTCCTTCCTTCGTTCATTGGTCTTGGCCTCTTTGTTGAAAATCATTTGACCATATATGGGAGGGTATATTTCTGAGCTCCCTTTTCTATTCCATTGGTTTACATGTCTGTCTTTATGCCAGTGCCACACTGTTTTGATTACCGTGGTTTTGTAGTAAGTTTTGAAATCAGAAAGTATGAGAAAGTATGAGACCTTCTTCTTTTCCAAGATTGTTTAGCTATTTGGGGGTCCCTTGAGACTCCACATGATTTTAGCATGGATTTTTCTATTTATGCAAATAACATTGTTGGAATTTTGATAGAGGTTGCCTTGAATCTAAAGATTGCCTTGGATAGTACTGACATCTTAATAATATTACATCTTTCCATCCATCAACACTGGATTTCTTTCCATTAATTTGTTTTTCTTTTATTTATTTGTTTGTCTATTTATTTGATAGAGAGAGACACAGTGAGAGAGGGAACACAAACAGGGGCAGTGGGAGAAGGAGAAGCAGGCTTCCTGCTGAGCAGGGAGCCCGATTCGGGGCTCCATCTCAGGACCCTGGGATCATGATCTGAGCTGAAAGCAGACATTTAACCACTGAGCCACACAGGTGCCCTTAATTTGTTTTTCTTTAATTTATTTCAACAAGGGTTTATAGTTTTCAGTCTACCAATCAGATTCTTTTTTTAAAGGAAGTTATTTTACAAACAATATAATAACAACAGTATTGCAAATTTGAAAATAGAAGTTATTAAAAAAAATAGAAGTTATTCATCCCAAACCTCGCTTCCCAACAGACCATTTGACCTCACTTTTCCTATGTCTTCTTCTTGTCTTATCTGCACGTATGTATAATTTCAACATAATTGCAACCATTGCATGAATCCAATTTTGAACATTGATTTCTACACTTACTATATATTCTACTCATTTTCCATGTTGTCACATAGTCACTTCAACAGATGTTGAGGGCCCTGTACAAAAAGTTGATTCTCTCAGGAGGAGGAAGTACAGCCAGTGGCCTGAGCTTTGGGGTAGGAATAGAAATGGAAATCCTCTTTTTTTTTCTTGTAATTTTCAAAAAGTACTGGAAATAAATACTTAAAAAGCAGAACGAAAACAAGAGTTTTAAAGATTGCTCCAGAGACCCTGTTTCTGTGCTTGAATGAGAATAGTCACAATTCAAGGAAATACATCGGCTGACTTTCCCGGTGCCTCCTCTGAATATTTTCTAACCCTAATAATTCTAACATGTAGCATTTACATTTGGAATCCATCTTGAAAGACAAGAGTCTCTAAGTGTCAGGAACATTTATTTGCTACACTTACCATGGCAGATGATTGAAATATATATGTCCCTCTGTAACTTCTAGTTACTCAATTTTCAATAGCTATTCAAGGATTCCACGAAATGGGATAAAACGCAATTAAGTTTTTATATGAAGAACAATTTTAGTGATATTCGATTTTATCACTTTTCTTGGAATGAAAAATTAAGTTGGTGGTTTGAGTGTTGAACTGGGAGGTATGAATTGGTTAAGACAGGTACAGGAAGCCTTGCCATGCCAAAGTTTATAATCAGAGTATGAACATGCCCCTCCAGTAAACAGCAGTCTGTCTCCTAGAATTATCTCTCCTCAAGTAGTTAGAAGGAGCCTGTACATACTTGACTGCACCGATGAAAACCCACAGCTTCATCTTTTCTTTTACAAGTTTATGCCATTTCTTGGATGAATTTGAGGACTGATTAAATGAATCCAAGCATAGGTCTTGGTTTCTTCCTTTTTCCAGCTGCCTACTACCCATCCCCCCTTTTTTTCTTAATTTCTAGTCAAAAGATATTATGGACAAAAAAATCTACTAGGTATCATCCTCATCCTTCTCCTCGTCCTCCTCCACCTCTTATTCCTCTTTCTTCTTTTTCTTCTCCTTCTTCTGAGATTATTATGCCAGTTTTAAAGCTCTTTATATAAATGCCCTAAGAAGTCATGCTTTTCTACTGTGACCACTTTCTCCAGGTTCAGGAATCGAAACATTGGCAAAGCACTTATAGTGTTCTTTTTAATTAACTTCTAATGTTTGTTTCCTACTCAGTTTAAAATGAAGTACTTTTGTAAACCAGAATTTATTTTTGCAGTCTTGGATTAAAACTTTTTTTGACTTCTAGAGACCAGCCCTGAAAGATCTAAGACCCTACTTAAGAGGTTAAAATAACAAATACCCTTGTGAATAGCTACTGGAGAACTGGTTAGTTTAACATCTTAGGCCGGGTGCCCAAGGTGGGCTGCTTCCATCTGTAGTGCGCACACACCTTACTGTAGAGTGTAGAAAGCACACATTTTAGCCAGTCACTTTCAACATACACCAGAGAAGTAGATAGCTCCATTAGGCGATGTCAGAAAAGATAAATGTGTCCAAATTACTTGCCAAAAATGCTTAGTGAACATCAGAGAGATGGGTTCTGCTTTTCAAATTATTAAGCAGGCTATTCAGAAGTACTGAAACATTCATTTTTCATTGCAGATTGTTGACTAGAAGCCAGAGACAGCTGTCTTCCTGTGATGCCCCATGGTGACGCCCACAGGAACTTTCTCCCTTTGGTATTCAACCCGCTAAGAGGTGTGAAAGGATATGCATCATTTAGCAGCCCTGACATCTAGGATTTGACTGAAGAATTTTATGCACAGAAACCTATGGATCCTGGAAGGTCAGTTGTCTACTTTTAGATGAATTTGTTTCAGTAATATCAACTTGTCTGGTTTTCTCTGCACAAAAATCCTGAAATGGATTATCACAGTCTCTACATGTATGTATGCATATGTGTATCATAGTCTGTATGTAAACATCTTTCTGGAAGGCAGGGCCTGGATCTAAGCCATGATATACTTAAAATATAGCATTTTGCTTTGATTCTATATGAGATAGAATGGAGACATCAACCATCTCTCATGAACTGTTTTGAAAATGAGGTCCTGGAACACCTGGGTGGCTCAGTCAGTCGGGTGGCTTCAGCTCAGGTCATGATCCTGGGGTCCTGGGATTGAGTCCCACATTGGGCTCCTTGCTCAGCAGAGAGCCTGCTTTTCCCTCTGCCTGCCTCTCCCCCTGCTTGTGCTCTCTCTCTCTCTCTCTCTCTCTCTTTCTCTCTGACAACTAAATAAATAAAAAGAAAGAAAAGAAAAGAAAATGAAGTAGGTCCTAGGACTATCTGCATCAGAATCATCTAGCTTTTAAGAAATATTCAGATTTCAGGGTCTCATCCCAGGTAGGGCCTGGGAACCTATACTTTGGCAAACACCCCAGGAGATTCTGATGCTGGTGACTCCATCATCTCTCAACTGAGGAACACTGCCTGGGGAGATAGCAGAGCAGCCCTCAGAGTCCTCCTTAGAAGATCTGAGCTCTCTTCTCCTCCTTGGTGTCCTTGGTGAAGGACAGAATTGAGCTTCAACACTGATGCAGTATTTTATGCAGAAGTACTCATTAAAAAAGAATTAAGTGCAGTTAGTAGCATTATTTTGACCTCTGTCAACTTAGTCCTCTTCTTTTCTCATCCTGGTATTTCTTCAAATTTTTTCTGCAATGAAATGAAGCCTTGCACTCCAGCTGTAGCCATGTTACTCTCTTTTATTTTTCACTGAAGACTGGAGAACTTTCTACGTGGCTACTATGTTTAGGAAATGATTCAATTATCATCTGATTATTCCTTTATTAGTAACTAATAGTGAGGGACTAGACCTAGAACTCCAGCCAGCTTTTTCCTTCTGACCACTGAAAACTTTGAAGAGAAAGCATACATACAATAGGAGATACAGGAGAATATAGGAGGTATAGGAGTGTTCTCTGTTTGAAAACACATCTTAGGAAACTTGGATAAATAGGTGGAGTTCCTCTTCAATACTTTTCTTATTGCTTTGAAACTCCCCACCTTCTCATCAGTTTCTTTGCTGAGCAAATGTTAAGTGTTGCCTCTGTTAGCTGTCACCCGGGTGCCCATCATCTCCGCTAAGGGGCCTCCAGCTAAAATTTTCTCCTCCTTCCTATACACCGGAATTTGTTCTCTTGCAAAGCTTTGCCTGTTCATGTATCAATATAAATGCAGAAATCGTATATAAAATATTATCAAACAGAATCCAGCAGCACATCAAAGAAATAACACACCAAGGCCAAGTAGGCTTTATTCCAGAGATGCAAAGGTGAGTCAATTTTAGGAACTCTATTAACTTAGTTCATTTTAATAGGTCCAAGGGGAAAAGCCATCTAAGATCATCTCCACTGACGCTGAAAGAACTCTTGAAAAGAACATCTGTTCTTCAGAAAAACTCTCAATCCATGACATGATTCTGTAGATCTATCTTAGACGCAAAGCCACTATCATACTTAATGGGGAGCCACCAGAAACATTTCCACCAAAGTCGGATAAACAAAGGATATTTATTTACTCTTATTTCTCTTAAGAGGCATTGTAGGAAAATGATAAACTTTATGGACTTTGGTATTCAATCACAGGGTTCAAATCCCAACTTTGCCACCTAGGACCCATGTGACTGTGGGTAATTTGCTTAGTATTTCTATGCTGAGTTTCCCTTTCCATAAATGTAGATAATGGTGAGACTTCTTTTTTTAAAAAAATATTTTATTTATTTATTTAAAGAGAGAGAGAGAGAGATCACAAGTAGGCAGAGAGGCAGACAGAGAGAGAGAGGAGGAAGCAGGCTCCCTGCTGAGCAGAGAGCCTGATGCGGGCTCCATCCCAGGACCCTGGGATCATGACCTGGGCTGAAGGCAGAAGTTTAACCCACTGAGCCACCCAGGTGCCCCTGAGACTTACTTCTTAAGGCTGCTTGCTATGAGATGTAAATAGCTTTATAGGTATAAAGTACTTATATATTACAACGCATGTAAATACTCAATAACTTTCTACTATCATTACTATTTTTTGAGGTACAAGTCAAGGAGACAAACCAAACAGATAGGAGAAAGGAATTAAAAGTTTTAAAAGGGAAGACAAAATTACCTACATTTTCCATTACTGTAATTATAAAACTGGGAAATCCAAGAGTATATATTGGAAAAACTACAAAAAACTAAGAAGAAAATTCTATAAATAGTAAGTATAAAATTCACATTTAGAAATGAATAGATGTCATATATATGAAGACGACTTGAATTTTAAAAAAGGCATAGCATGTTCTTAAATAAGACGATTCAGCATCATAAAGATGTTAATCCTCCCTATGTTAATTTATAAGTCTGACACTACCATTAATAAAATGCAAGGGATTTTTTTTAACTGAATAAGCTGATTCTAAATTTCACATGCAAATAATCATTCAGGAAGTTCCACAGAAATTCTGGAAAATAAGAGAGTAAGTGACCATTTGTTCCATCAGATATTAAACATTATAAACCCTCAGGTTTTTTATTTTTTTAAAACATTTCATTATTTTACTTGACAGAGAGACACAGAGAGAGGGAACACAAGTGGGGGGGGACTAGGAAAGGGAAAATAGGCTTCCCGCCAAGGAGGGAGCCCAATGCAGGGCTGAATCCCAGGATATTGGGATCATGACTGAGCCGAAGGCAGACGCTTACCCACTGAGCCACCCAGGTGTCCCCGCCTCAGTTTTCTAAAAGGATATACTAGCTCCTCCCTCAGACCAGGATCCCTGAAGGCAGAACTTGTCTCCTCCCTCAGAGTGGGCTCCCTGAGGCAGAGCTGTGTCTCCCTCTCAGACTGGAGCTTCCTGAGGGCAGGACTGTGTCTCCCCATTCAGAATGGGACTCCCTGAGGACAGGGCTATATTTCCCCTCAGATTGGGGCTGCCTGAGGATAGGACTGTGTCTCCCCCCTCAGAATGGGGCTCCCTAAGGACAGGGCTATAACTCCCCTCAGACTGGAGCCCCCTGAGAATCAGCTTTTTCCTCAGATTAGGAATCTTCTAAGGTATAGGGCTATTTCTGTCCCTTGGGCTGGTCTTCCCAAGGGCAGAGGGTGAAGGGCTCCTATTTCATGACTCTGTTCCCTTTTCTCTCTTCCTTTCCCACAATTCCCAGGTTGTATGGCCCCAGGAGGGCTTTGGCCCAAATGTACTCCCTCGGGTCAGCGCTGTCCATTACAGCCACTAAAAGTGCCTTTACCCTACCCTTACTGAGTGGCAGCACCGGCCAGTGGGACCACATTATGACTTTTCTGGGCCATAAGCACTTTTGCCTTTGTGGGCCCCTTCCTCCACAAATACCAAAATTATGTTTTATAACTGTGTTGGAATAAAGATAAATATATTCATATTATATATGAAAACATTTTATTGCACTTAAAAATTATTTTTTCCTTTCCATTTTAAAATAAATTAAAACAATAAGGTGCCTGGGTGGCTCAGTAGGTTAAGCATCTGACTTGGTTTCAGCTCAGGTCATGATCTCAGGGTCATGAGATTAAGCCCCATGTTGGGCTCTTGGCTTAGTATGGAGTCTGCTTGAAATTCTCTCTTTCCCTCTGCCCCTTTCCCTGCTCTAACTCACATGTGCTCTCTCTCTCTCTCAAGATAAATAAATAAAATCTTAAAAAAAAAGAAGGACATTTTTATGGACCCCTAAAGAACTTTTTTAATTGAAAAAATTAAAAGTATATACTAGCACACACATAGACAGATTAGTGAAATAGAATATAAGCCTAGAAATGAGCCTACACACATACAAAAATTTAGCGTATAACAAAGTTGTCATCTAGAATCACTTAGGAAAGGTGGAACTGTTGATTTATTTTTTATTTTTTAATTTTTATTTATTTATTTATTTTTAAAGATTTTATTTATTTATTTGACAGACAGATCACAAGTAAGCAGAGAGGCAGGCAGAGAGAGAGAGAGGAGGAAGCAGGCTCCCTGCTGAGCAGAGAGCCTGCTGCGGGGCTCAATTCCAGGACCCTGGGATCATGACCCGAGCCAAAGGCAGAGGCTTTAACCCACTGAGCCACCCAGGTACCCCGATTCTTTTTTTTTTTTTTTTTAATGGTGATGTGGTTATAATGTAGCCATCTGGAAAAAAATAGAAATAAATCCTGTCACAAACTATAACAAGCTAGATATTTTACCCTGCTTGCAAGCCAACAAGTTAGCCTGCTAGGGTTTCAGATGCTCTCAGAAGACAGGAGACTCCTGGGTCAAAGACAAAAGAAGCATGAGCTCCAAAAGTGCATCAGTTCCCCTTGCTCCCTAAGTCCCTGAGAGTGATGCAGAGATTCATCCAGGGGCATGCTACACACCACAGTCTCCCAGCTGAGGAACTCTGAGCTGAGGAAACCCTCCATCTCATACGGGGACTACTTTGCAAACCTAACCTAGAGAGAAACATCTTTATTATCTGGGATAGCAAACAAATGTGCCATTTGACCTGTATGGAGATGCTATTCCCATCTCCTGAGGCCAATCACTAAAATAAATTCCTAAAAAGAGAGTTCAGAAGAAAAGCTATCTGGCATAAGATGCACAGAAACATGAGAGCTCCATGAACAATTGACTCCCAACAGATATGTACCTTTCCCCATCTACCAAGATAAATTCCAAATGGATCAAAAAATTAAATGTTTACCAAAAAAGGAGGGTGCCTGGCTGACTCAGTCAATAGAGCACGTGATTCTTGATCTCAGGGTTGTGAGTTCAAGCCCCACGTTGGGTTTAGAGATTACTTAAAAATTAAATCTTTAAAAAAAAAAAAAAGGAAGCACTTGAAGAACCATAAAAGAGAAAAAGAATCAAAAAAAAAAAAGAGAGAGAGAGAAAAAGAATCTTCAGAATGGCAGAGACCTTTCTAAACTATGACACACAAAAAATTTAACATAATTTAAATGCATGCTAAAATCACAAAAGGGAGTCAAGAAACAAACTTGGAAAGAGAATTTACAGCTCATATCATGAACATGGAGCTAATTAACCTAATACAACTGTTATAAATAAAATTCTAAGTGAAAAACCAAAACCCTTTAGAAAAATGGACAAAAGAGAACTGTTCACCAGAAAAGAAAATACAAAGTGTTCTTAAACATATGAAAAGATTTTCAATTTTACCCATAGTAAAAGGGGGAATAGCCAACTAAAGTTACAATGACAATATTTTTCACCTATTCAATTGGAAAAAATGTAAAATATTATAATACACTACAGTGTTTGTATGGAGAAATAGACATTCTCAGACATTGCTGGGAGAAGGTGAATTGGGACAATCTCTCTGAAGAGAAATTTGGCAATACTATGAAAATTAGAAAGGTACATATTCCTTGCAATTCCATTTCTAGAAATTTACTCTGTAGATATGCCAGTACAAATGCAAGTGTATACAAATGATATTCATTGCAATGTTGTCAGTAATAGAAAACTATTGGAAGAAAAATCAAGATGGCAGAGGGGCAGGAGACCTAGTTCCTTAGTTCCCAAGAACTTAGCTAGATAGCTATCAAATCATTCTGAACACCTGTGAACTCAACCGGAGATCTAAGAAAAGAATAGCTGCAACTCTACAAATAGAAAACCGACCACTTTCTGCAAGGTAGAAGGTGTGGGGAAGTGAATCCAAGGTGATATATGGGAAGATAAAACTGTAGGGGAAGGGAGCCTCTGTCAGCCAGCTACTGGAAAGTGACAGAGCAGCAGACCACAAAATTGGAACTTTTAGAAGTCTGTCCAGGTGAGGGACATCCCTGCATGAAAAGAGCTCAGGTGGTGAAGTGGGGTGAAATCCTAGGTGGGACAATGTGGTCACAGGCCCCTCAGGGTCACAGGAAGACCAGGAGTGCCTGAGTGGGGCAGAGTTCCCAGGCATCAGCGTGGGGAAGCCAGATGCAGTCAGCAAGCCCAGGAGTGGGCTCTCAGCTTGGGGTTGCCATGAACCAGGAACCATAGCAGGGTCAGCCGACTGCTTTCTGAGCAGGGGCCTAAAAAGCAGCAGAGCCAGCAAGTTTCCTCTTCCTCCCTGGGGAGAAGTGGCATAGCAGCATGCTTCCGTAGAAGTCTGCAGGATTTGGAGACTTGAGACAGTGTTGTCGTGTGCTTGAGATGGAAATGCCTTGGTCACAGGCCAGGTGGGCATGAAGTACAAACTTGAGAGCAGGGAGACAGGAGTGATTGACTGCTTTTCCCTGAGGGCTCACTAAGGAGTGGGGCCCTGAGTTTTCAGCCCTGGGACCAGAGATTGGGATGCTGCCATGTTCATTTTCATTCTCTAAAGCTACACAGAAAGCAGTCAGGGAACAAAAGCCACATGGAGAAGCCCTGAGCAGATTAGTTAGCTTGGCCCCTGGCAAGGGTGGTGTGATTCCACCTCGGGCAAAGACACTTGAGACTCAAAGCAACAGGCCCTTCCCCAAAAAGACCAGCAAGAACGTCCAACTAAGACCAAGTTTGCTGGGTGCTTGGGTGGCTCAGTGGGTTAAGCCTCTGCCTTCGGCTCAGGTCATGATCTCAGGGTCCTGGGATCGAGTCCCGCATCGGGCTCTCTGCTTGGCAGGAAGCCTGCTTCCTCCTCTCTCTCTCTGCCTGCCTCTCTGCCTACTTGTGATCCTCTCTGTCAAAGAAATAAATAAAATCTTAAAAAAAAAAAAAAGACCAAGTTTTCCAATCAATGAGAACTGCAAAACTCCAGCACTAGGGGAATGCAACACATAGAATTTATGGGTTTTTTCCCCATGATTCTTTAGTCTTTCAATTTTAATTTTTTTCTCTTTCCTTTTTCAACCAATATTTTATCAACTCTTTTTTAAGTCTTTTTAAATTTTCATTTTACATTTACATTCTATTCCTTCATTATATTTAATTTTATTTTTGTATATATGTAAGTTTTTCTTTCTTTACAATTTTGGGATGCAGTTTCTTCTAACAGACCAAAAATACACCCAGAATCTAGTGTATGGCACTCTTCCTTTCACCTGTCTGATCATATTCTCTTTTTGCTTTGTTAAATTTTTTTTAAATTTTTATCTTTAAAGTTAGAGTCTATCGTTTCAACTTATTTAATTTCATTTTTGTATACATATAAATCCTTCTCTCTTTACGATTTTGAGATGTAGTTTCTTCAACAAACTGACCAAAATACACTCAGGATATAGTGCATTGCTCTATTCTGTTCACCTGTCTGTTTATATTCCTTCCTTTTGTTGTTGTTGTTGGTTTCCTCTTTTGTTTTTCTTGCCTTTTAATTTTTATTTTTACAGTTACATTCTATCCTTTTATTATATTTAATTTTATTTTTGTGCATATACAAGTTTTTCTTTCTTTATAATTTTGGGATCTAGTTTTCTAGCAAATGAACCAAAATCCACACAGGATCCAGTGTATTACTCTATTCTGTACACCTGTCTGTTTATATTCTCTTTTTTTCTTCATATATTTATATATACATATATATATTTATATTCATATTCGGTTCAGTCTCTTCTGATTTGTTTAGTGTATATTTCTCTGGGGTCATTGTTGCCATTTTAATATTCTGTTCTCTCATTCATCTATTCTCTGGACAGAATGACAAGAGGGAAAACTCACTTTAAAAAAGAGAACAAGAGGCCGTGCTGACTGACAGGGACCCAATCAGTATGGACATGAGTATGTCAGAACTAGGGTTCGGAATAATGATTACAAGGATACTAGCTGGGCTTGAGAAAAGTATAGAAGACTCTAGAGAATCCCTTTCTGGATAAATAAAAGAACGAAAGTCTAATCAAGTCAAAATAAAAAAAAATAGATGCAATAAAAAAATGAAGGCTCTAACTGTTAGGATAAATGAGGTCAAAAAGAGAATTAGTGATATAGAAGACAAAATGATGGAGAATAAGGAAGCTGAGAAAAAGAAAGATAAAACAACTACTGGATCATAAGGGGAGAATCTGAGAGATAAACAATACCATAAGGCAAAACAATGTTAGAGTAATTGGGATCCAAAAAGAAGAGGAAAGAGAGAGGGAGCAGAAAGTTTACTATAAAAAATTACAGCTGAGAACTTCCCTAACATGAGGAAGGGAGCAGGCATTCAAGTCCAGGAGGCACAGAGAACCCCCCCAAAATCAAGAAAAATAAATCAACACATATAATAGTGAAGCTTGTAAATCTCAGAGACAATGAGAAAACCTTGAAAGCAGTGCAGGACAAGAGGTCTGTCTTTCTACAAGGGTAACAACATTAGATTGGCAGCGGACCTATGCACAAAGACCTGGCAGGCCAGAAAGGACTGGCATAATATATTCAGGGTGCTAAATGAGAAAAACATGCAGCCAAGAATATTTTATCCAGCTAGGATGTCATTCAATGTAGGAGTAGTAAAAATGCTTTCAGGACAAACAGAAACTAAAAAAATTTGTGATCACTAAACCAGCCCTACAAGAAATATTAAAAGGGATCCCTTAAGTGAAATGAGAGCCCCAAAGTAAAATAGACTAGAAAGGAACAAAGACAATATACAGAAACAGTAACTTTACAGGTAATACAATGGCACTAAATTCACATCTTTCAATAGTTACTCTGAATGTAAAGGGGCTAATTGCCCCAGTCAAAAGACACAGGACATCAGATTGGATAAAAAGGCAAAACCCATCAATATTCTGTCTGCAAAAGACTCATTTTAGATCAAAGGACACCTCCAGATTTAAAGTGAGGGAGTGGAAAACAATTTTATCATGCTAATGGACATCAAAAGAAAGCTGGGCTTGTCATCTTTATATCAGACAAATTAAATTTTAAACCAAAGACTGTAAAAAGAGATGAGGAAGGACACTATATTATAATTAAATGATCTGTCCAACAAGAAGATCTAACAATTGTAAATATGTATGCCCCAACATAGGAGCAGCCAGTGATATAAGCCAATTAATAACAAAATTAAAGAAACACATCAAAAATAATACAATAATAGTAGGGACTTTAACACTCTCCTTGCTGCAATGGACAAATCATCTAACCACAAGATCAACAAGGAAACTAGGGCTTTGAATGACACATTGGACCAGATGGACTTCACAGATATATTCAGAACATTCCATCCTAAAGTACCAGAATACACATTCTTCTCTAGTGCACATGGAACATTCTCCAGAATAGATCACATCCTAAGTCACAAATCAGGTCTCAACTGGTACCAAAAGATTGGGATCATTCCCTGCATATTTTCAGACCACAGTGCTTTGAAACTGGAACTCAATCACAAGAGGAAATTTGGAAAGAACTCAAATACATGGAGGGTAAAAAGCGTCCTACTACAGAATGAATGGGTCAACCAGAAAATTAAAGAGGAATTTTTAAAACTCATGGAAATAAATGAAAATGAAAACACAACTGTTCAAAATCTTTGGGATGCAGCAAAGGTGGTCCTAAGAGGGGAGTATATAAGCAGTACAAGCCTTTCTCAAGAAACAAAGAAAGGTCTCAAATACACAACCTAACCTTACACTTAAAGAGCTGGAGAAAGAACAGCAAATAAAGCCTAAACCCCGCAGGAGAAGAAAATTAATAAAGATTAGAGCAGAAATCAATGAAAAAGAAACCAAAAGAACAGTAGAACAGATCAGTGAAACTGGGAGCTGATTCTTTGAAAGAATTAATAAGATTGATAAATCCTTGGCTAGACTTATCAAAAAAGAAAAGAGAAAGGACCCAAATAAAAACATGAATGAAAGAGGAGAGATCATAACCAATACCAAAGAAATATAAATGATTCTAAGAACATATTATGGGCAGGGGCACCTGGGTGGCTCAGTGGGTTAAAGCCTCTGCCTTCGGCTCAGGTCATGATCCCAGGGTCCTGGGATCAAGCCCCGCATCGGGCTCTCTGCTCCGCGGGAAGCCTGCTTCCTCCTCTCTCTCTGCCTTGCCTCTCTGCCTACTTGTGATCTCTGTCTGTCAAATAAAATCTTTAAAAAAAAGAACATATTATGGGTAATCTATATGCCAACACATTAAGCAATATGGAAGAAATGGATGCATTCCTAGAGAGGTATAAGCTATGAAAACTGAAACTGGAAGAAATAGAAAAACTGAACGGACCCATAACCAGCAAGGAAATTGAAGCAGTCATCAAAAATCTCCAAACAAATAAGAGCCCAGGGCCAAAAGGCTTCCCAGGGAAATTCTACCAAACATTTAAAGAAGAATTGATAACTATTTTTCTGAAGTTGTTTGAAAAAATAGAAATGAAAGGAAAACTTCCAAACTCTATCACATTACATTGATCTGAAAACCAGACAAAGACCCCACCAAAAAGGAGAATTACAGACCGATATTCCTGATGAACATGAATGCCAAAATTCTCACCAAGATACTAGTCAATAGGATCCAACAGTACACTGAAAGGATTATTCACCACAACCAAGTGGGATTTATTCCTGGGACACAAGGTTGGTTCAACATCCACAAATCAGTTAATGTGATACACTACATAAATAAAAGAAAGGACAAGAACTATATGATCCTCTCAGTAGATGCAGAAAAATCACTGGACAAAATATAGCATATTTTGCTATACTTTGCTATACTAATGTATAATGGTATACATTATAGCATACTTTCTTGATTAAAACTCTTCACAGTGTAGAGATAGAGGGTACATACGTCAATATTATAAAAACTATATACAAAAAGCCCATAGCGCATATCATTCTCAATGGGGAAAAACTGAGAGCTTTTCCCCTAAGGTCAGGAACATGGCAGAGACGCCCACTTTCACCATTGCTATTCCACATAATACTAGAAGTCCTAGCCTCAGCAATCAGACAGCAAAAATAAATAAAAGGCATCTGAACTGGCAAAGAAGTCAAATGTTCACTCTTTGCAGATGACATGATACTCTATGTCTAAAACCCAAAAGATTCCACTGCAAAATTGCTAGAACTCATATGGGAATTCAGCAAAATGACAGGATATAAGATCAATGCACAGATCGGTTGCATTTCTATCCACTAATAATGAGACAGAAAAAAGAGAAATTAAGGAGTTGATCCCATTTACAATTGCACCCAAAACCATAAAATACCTAGGAATAAACCTAAACAAAGAGGCAAAGGATCTATACTCAGGAAACTATAGACTACTCAAGAAAGAAATTGAGCAAGACACAAAGAAATGGAAAAATGTCCCATGCTTATAGATTGAAAGAACAAATATTGTGAAAATGTCTATGCTACCTAGAAATCTACACATTCATTGCAATCCCTATCAAAATACCATCAACTTTTTTTCAAAGAAATGGACCAAATAATCCTGAAATTTGTATGGAACCAGAAAAAAACCCAAATAGCCACAGGAGCATTGAAAAAGAAAACCACAGCAGGGGACATCACAATTCCAGACTTCAAGCTCTATTAAAAAGTTGTGATCATCAAGACAGTATGGTACTGGCACAAAAACAGACACAGATCAATGGAACAGAACAGAGAACCCAGAAATGCATCCCCAACTCCATGGTCAACTAATCTTTGACAAAGCAGGAAAGAACATCCAATGGAAAAAAGACAGTCTCTTCAACAAATGGTGTTGGGAAAAATCGGACAGCCACATGCAGAAGAATGAAACTGGACCATTTCCTTACACCAAACACAAAAATAGACTCAAGATGGACAAAAGACCTCAATGTGAGATAGGAATCCATCATGATATTGGCCACAGCAACTTTTTGCTAAACAGGTCTTCAAAGGCAAGGGAAGCAAGGGCAAAAATGAACTACTGGCAATTCAAGATAAAAAGCTTTTGCACCACAAAGGAAATAGTCAACAAAACCAAAACCAACAGAATGGGAAAAGATTGTTTGTAAATGAGATATCAGATAAAGTGCTAGTATCCAAAATATATAAAGAACTTATCAAACTCAACACCCAAACAACAAATATTCCAATCAAGAAATAGGCAGAAGACATGCACAGACATTTCTGCAAAGAAGACATCCGAATGGCCAAGAGACACATGAAAAAAAATGCTCCACATCATCAGAGAAATCCAAATCAAAACCACAATGAGATACCACCTCACACCAGTCAGAATGGTTAAATTTAACAAGTCAGGAAATGACAGATGGTAGCAAAAATGTGGAGAACGGGGAACCCTCCTATACTGTTGGTGGGAATGCAGGCTGGTACAGCCACTCTGGAAAACAGAATGGAGGTTCCTCAAAAAAGTTGCAAATAGAGCTACCCTATGACCCAGCAATTGCACTTCTGGGTATTTACCCCAAATATACAAATGGAGTCATTGAAAGGGGCACGTGCATCCCAGTGTTTATAGCAGCACTGTCCACAATAGCCAGAGGATGGAAAGTGCCCAGATGTTCATTGACAGATGAATGGATAAAGACAATGTGGTACATATATAATGGAATACTACACTGTTATTAAAAAAATGAAATCTTGCTATTTAGAATGATGTGGATAGAACTGAAGGATATTATGCTAAGTGAAATAAGTCAGTCAGAGAAAGACAGCTATCATATGATTCACTGGTATGTGGAATTTAAGAAACAAAACAGAGGATGATAGGGGAAAAGAGGAAAAATTAAAACAAGACCAAAGTCAAAGAGGGAGACAAACCTTAAGAGATTCTCAATCACAGGAAGCAAACTGAGGGTTGCTGGAGGGGAGGGAGGTAGGGGGATGGTGTAAGTGGGTAACAGACATTAAGGAGGGCATGTAATGTAATGAGCACTGGGTATTATATAAGACTGATGAATCACTGACATCTACCTCTGAAACTAACAGTATAGTGTTTGTTAATTAATTGAATTTGAATTTTAAAAATGGAATCAATCAATCAATCAATCAATCTAGGGGCACCTGGGTGGCTCAGTTGTTAAGCATCTGCCTTTGGCTCAAGTCATGATCCCAGGGTCCTGGGATCAAGCCCTGCATCAGGCTCCCTGCTCAGCATGAATCCTGCTTCTCCCTCTCCCACCCACCCTGCTTGTGTTCTCTCTCCCACTGTGTCTGTCTCTGTCAAATAAATTTTAAAAATCCTTAAAAATAAACAAACTAATTTTTAAAAACAAATAAATATTTTAAA
Source organism: Mellivora capensis (assembly GCA_004024625.1). Taxonomy (NCBI): domain Eukaryota; kingdom Metazoa; phylum Chordata; class Mammalia; order Carnivora; family Mustelidae; genus Mellivora; species Mellivora capensis. The sequence goes on from PISX010014557.1 coordinate 42,210, forward strand.
AATTTAAAAAGAAGACTATTGGAAGTAACAAATTTCCACCAATAAGGGATTTGTTAAATAAATTATGGTTCATTCACATACATAATGCAATACTCTGCAAGTATAAAAGAGAATTAGGAAACTCTATGTGCAGATATGGAAAAGATTTCTAAGATATATAATTTTTTAAGTTCATGCAGAAGACTATGTGCTATATGTTACAATTCCTGTTTTTAAAAAAGGGGAGGACAGGGGCGCCTGGGTGGCTCAGTCAGTTAAGCTTCTGCCTTCGGCTCAGGTCATGATCCCGGGGTTCTGGAATCAAGTCCCACATCATGCTCCCTGCTCAGGGGGGAGTCTGCTACACCCTCAGCTCTTCCCTCTGCTTCCCTGCCACTCCTCCTGCTTGTGCTCGCGCTCTCTCTCTCTCTCTCTCTCTCTCTCTCTGACAGATGAATAAAATCTTTTAAAAAGAGGGAGGGAGGACAAATTTATATATATATATTTTTTAAAGATTTTATTTATTTATCTGAGAGAGAGGCAGTGAGAGAGCATGAGCGAGGAGAAGGTCAGAGGGAGAAGCAGACTCCCCGTGGAGCTGGGAGCCCGATGCGGGACTCGATCCTTCCACTGTATATCTCAATCTGTCAGGGTTCAGGTGCAAATAATAGAAACCCTCTGATTAGTTTTAGCAGAAGTGCCTTTAAGACAAAAATTTATGTTCATACAAAACCCACTGTTAGTGCTGGAAGAGCAAACTCTAGGATAGGCCCCCTGAAAAAGCTCCCAGGTAAACACCAAATGCTCAAGGAAACTGCTAGCTCTTCCACTATCAGAAAACTGGGGTGAGGGCAGTGAGGGAGAGAAATTGATGGACTTGACTTCTGGTTCCAGGTTCATCCCGTTTAGTTTCATACCATAAATCAGAAGCCATAGTCAGAGCCAGCACGCTGGCCTGAGGAAAAGTGGCTTAGCTGCAGTTCAGGAATCCACGGATACCATCCTCATTAGCAAAATGGGCGACTTCCATGCCATTTCTTTCTGCACATAACTTATTCCCAAATTCAAAATTTAGAAAAGTCTATTTGATTGGTATATCTAATTCATATCTGAAACTCTAGTTTCAAGGATCTATTTAACTATAGTTTTTACTTTTCAGCCTCTAGCTTGAACAAGCCCATCTATTGGACTGACTACAATACGACTTTTTATATCTTTAAGCCACAAAAATGTATTAGCTATTTTTAAAAATTACATTCAAAAAAATTTTTTTTTAAGATTTTATTTATTTATTTGACAGAGAGAGATCACAGTAGACAGAGAGGCAGGCAGAGAGAGAGAGAGGGAAGCAGGCTCCCTGCTGAGCAGAGAGCCCGATGCGGGACTCGATCCCAGGACCCTGAGATCATGACCTGAGCCGAAGGCAGTGGCTTAACCCACTGAGCCACCCAGGCGCCCTACATTCAAAATTAAAAGCTTACTAAGTCTGGCTAATAAAACTTATTCATAATCACAAAAATAAAAACAACCCAGATGTCCATGCATTCGTCTGCTCAGGCTGCCATAATATAACAAAATACCTCAGACTAGGTGGCTTAAACAACAGAAATTTATTTTTTCATAATTTTGGTATCTAGAAAGTCCAAGGTCAAGGTACCAGCCAATTCAGTTTCTGGTGAGGACTCTCTTCTTGCTTTGCAGGTGGCTGCCTTCTCTCTGTGCGCTCACATGGCTTTTCCTCAGTGCCTGTGCTCAGAGAGAGAGAGCGAGCTCTGGTGTCTCTTCCTCTTCTTATAAAGGCATCAGCCCTACCAGAATAGGAGCCCACCCTTATGACATCATGTAGTCTTAATGACCTCCTGAAGGCCCTAGCTCCAAATACTGTTACATTGGGGGTTAGGGTTTCAACAAACAAATTTTGGAAAGAACATTTCGGCCCTAAGCAGTCCTTTAACTAGGAAATAAATACACAAAATCTGTTGTATCCATACAATGGAATACTACTCAACAATGAAAAGGGACAAATTATTGAAACATAAAAGAACATGGATGAATTTTAAACGCATTATGCTAAGTGACAAAAGCCAGATTTGAAAGGCTATATGTACTATGTGAGCCCATTTATACAATGTTCTGGGAAAAGCCAACGTATAGGAATAGAGAAGAGATTGTTAAGGAACAGTGATTGTTAGGGAATGGAGAAAGGTTTGACACAAAGGGTTATGAAGGAATTTTTTGGTGTGATGGAATTACTTTTATATCTTGATTGTTGTGGTAGTTACATGACTGCATTTGTCGACACAGAACTGTACACTAAAAGGGATGAAATTATAAGTTATATTTAATTTTTAAGACCAAAAAACCCTATTCTGTGTCCTACACCCTATCAACTCATCATCATAAGGTAAGAATGTCTTATATTGACATAAAATAGTTCTTCTCTACCAAGTGTTTCTTATTTTTGTTTTTTGAATTTAACAGAACCTTCTAGAAGAAGATAATGACTTAACTACAGAGTGAATCTCAATAAATGTTTAGGGAAAGATTTTTTGCTTGTTTGTTAGGATGTCCTTTGTGATTGAATCCCATTAACAGAAAGTCACTTACATGGTGCTCAAGCCCATGAACTAATAATAAAGTAAGATTCTGTATAAACAGTCCTGAGCTTTCTTCCTTGGAGCCAGTTTTTAAAAGAATAAACAAAGGCATTGAAGGTTTTCAGAGAATATGAACCCAATGTGCTGTGTTCTATAGCAGCACCTGCTCGGAAGGGAACTAGGTTTCCATTTCTCGGTTGATCTCCTCCCTTCCCTTCCCTCCATTTGCCTGCCATCTGCCCAGTGTCCACATGGCAACCAATTATCACTTCTACCATGTTTTACCACCAATGAAAGAAAAACAAGCTGGTGAGCAAAACCTCTGTTATAGCAACATTAGAAAAATTTTTAAACCTCACCAAGCAGGAAATAACAGATGAAAACCATTGTCTCTAATGGAACTTCTCTTAGAGAAAACAAGTAGCACAGCATTGATAGCCTATCAGCCTGACGATGGGGAAAATGTGCAGGCAAATTTCCAGCACGTGATTCCCTAGAGAGTTTCTCCATTTATTTGATATGCAGTGAAATTTATTTAAAATATTTTGAGGGTATCATCAGACTAAAAATCATCCAACTAGAAAGGTCAACCTGTCCAGTTTAAAAACGAAACTGCTTTGCTCCCAAATAAAATCATCCACCCTGCTCCTGTCCACTTAGATTTCTCTCATTAATTCCCTGAGAGTCAGATTTGCACACTCTAGAAGGATTAGTATGAGTCTCTTATCCAAACTTTTGACAAGCTAGAGAATTAGTTTGAAAAGTAGGTGGGAGTGGGGCTGTGCAAATGGGCAGTTCCTAGAGAGACTGTGGACCTTTGTCCTTCCCCTCAAGGACCAAGTCTTCAGCCCTTACTGTGAGTCCAGGGCTGTACATAGTTGGGTCTGACCTGAGCTGCAAGAAAGCCAGGTCACTGCCAGGAATAGCTCTTCAAGATGGCTGGGATTTAGACATGGCTGCCATGCTGTTGTTCAATTTCTGTAGCTGCACAAAACAACTCTGCATTGTTTTGGTCAGGCCTGGGCTGTCCAGTGAGACCCGTAGAAGCATTCACTCCTTCCCACTGCTCTCAGCTACTCACTCATCCCTTGTTTTAGGATTCCTTAGCTGCTGAGGAACCTGTTATTCCACAGTTCATATTTTGCACTCCTGATTCCATCACCACACTTACGACCCCCCTCCCTCCTTTCCCGTGGATATATGCCACAGTATTATGTTTGCACGGTCTTCCCCCGGTTGTATGCCCTATCATCCCTGGGAGTTCTCCAGGGACTGGAAAAGTGCATTCATCAGGATCTGCTCTGTGCTGCACAACTCTTGGATTCAAAAGGTTCTTCCTACTCTAAACCCCTTCTAATGAACTTGAACCCTATTCCTGGCCTTCTATTTACACCAGAGATGAGTATTAGCTCATCAACACTCTTTCATTTTACTTAATTAGAAACAAGAAATGCATGGCATATTTAAAAAATCAATTATCTGCTTTTGAAAAAGCCATAGGGCAAGAGAGCTGCACCCCGCTTCATTATCTCCCCACCCCATGGTCTGGTATGGGAGGAGAATTTATTTTTTAAGTTCCTGGGCCTAAGGAATTCTGCCATTTTTGTTGTAAATCACAGAAGCTGTGTGTGTTACTGTTGTAGATGTTATAATATAACCGAGTGGGGGAAATCTCTGGTTTTTTCAACTTAGGATCACTTTTAATCATGCAGTCTTGGCAGCTCCAGTTCTCAGCCATCCCTCCCTCTTACTAACAGCTTGTTCCTATTCCTAGCTTGGTGGGAATGTTGGCCTATGTGATGTATTTTGGGGAAATCAGCTAGAGTCATTGAATGTACAAATGAAGCTCATTTTATAGAAATTTAAATTAAGATAATGCTAACCTTAAAAAAACTACCCAATCTTCCGTATGTATGGGATATATATTATTTCCAAAATAAAAACCATTTTTAGGCATACCCTATTTATTATGAACATCTTTCTCTGGTGAAAAGAGATTCTGTTTTTGTTTTACCATGAGAACTTGACAATAACCAGTTCTACAATGTGCTTTCAACAAAGATCAAGGTACTTTCAAGCCAGATAGTGTGGGTTCTAGATTCACTGAAACAGGCTCTGCTTGTGAGCTTCTGTGGCTGCTGGTATGTTCCACTGAAGAATTTGTCCTTGGTGGAGCCTGAAGCGGACATTCTTTGGGGCAGGCCCTTCATTTTCTTGCCAACTATTTGAGGCCTTCTCTGCTCAGTGCAAAGCTCCTATCACTGCAGTACTTAATGGCTTGACAAGGTGGGAATGTGGTTAATTGGCCTTAGCAAGGGCTCCAGAGGCCCATGAGTTCTAAACTCTTTTGATACGGATTAGACTACACCTTGTTTGACGTTAGCTTTAAACCAAATAAACCAAGATAGGAAACTCAAGAAAAATATGTGATTCTGGATAGGATAGAGGCACCGACTGGCTCAAAGAGCCAACTTTTTATCCAGGATATTACATGCTTTCTAACAACCCAGTGGAGTAAGTCACTATTACAACTATTGCCCTTGAGATTAAGGTATGTGCACATTTCACACTTCACTCTACAATTTTACCATCAGAAACTGTCTTTTGGGCATTGTCAATTGCTCTTAGTAAATGCTATGGTTAAATGTATTTCTAGCAGCTTCATCCATATGAATATACTTTCCAAAGGAATTATTTTAACTCTCATCTGTACCTATAAAATGATGGAATGATGGTTATTGTTGTCTGAGATAAGCCAGAAAGACCACTTTTGCTCCAACCAGCTATATGTCTGAGCAAAAGTACAATTTTGATAGAAGTATTTAGACTGTTTCCCTCCATTTTAGGAAACACTTGGATCCAGCTGATGCTTTGGTAGTTTTAGCCAAATGTAACGCTGGACGATCCCACCCACATGGTTCTCCCGGCACCTGGAATCAGAAGGAAAAGCTTGCCGCCCAGGAGCTAGTAGCAGAGATGAAATCCACGACACGCTGCTGTCCTACATGACGCCTCATCTGAAGGCTGGCTCCTCTCTTTTGTTTCAGAAAGCACAGGGAAACTGTGCCTTTCCTAAATTCCTAGCGTCAGGATTTGGTGGTTCTACATAAGGTAGCCCTCACCCCATCTTTCCCTCCGCTGCTGCTTTCCTCCTTCCTCCAGCAGCAGGCAAATGGTGGGCATCGCATTTCTCCAAACTCAGCCCCAAATAAATTAAATTCTGGTACCCAAAGCAGCCATTTGGTCCCCTTACTGAAGGCAAGTCCAGCATCTTCTTTACTTACCACCTGAAAAGACCATTTGTAATAGGGATCCGCGAGTAATAGAGAAACAATACATGCGAATAGTTCCTTATCCGGAGATTTTGCCAAAAAGTTCTACGTCATGCTTCTAATAACTTCTGTGAGCTAATTTGTGAAATAAGAGTTGGGTTCTAGGCACAATTCTTGGAAGTGAGGACAAAATTTAGGTAAATATTATGCAATTTACTTTGAAGCTTACTACTTGGTATTCCCTTCACTATCAGTTTTAAAAACTGTTTTAAAAATATCGTGTTTTGAAGGGAGCTTTGTTTTTCTCAGCTCTTTCTCCCATCTGCTACATTTTGTAACAAAGCCATAATCGGGTGTTTATGATATTAGTTGCTGTGGAAATTAATTTAATGCTATGCTATTCCTGTCTTACAGAGACAGCATGGGTCAGTGAAAGAGTTTGAAACATAAGTATTCAACTACAGTAGGCATTTGAAAAAAGTAAAACACTTAATAAATAGAATCAATTTTAGAATTAATATGCACTCACCTTTGTACTCACATTATTGCTTAGTTGCAGGGACAATTTTAAAGGATTAGGCCAAAGCAAATTCTATTTGAAAAGACCCATTACTTGAAAAATGAAATTGCATACAAATGAAGAGATGAAGCTATTGTATTTTAAAGTGATCTCCATCTCATGTCCCAGCAGCAAGTATTTTTGCAAAGATAACCGCCCTCTCCCTCAGAATAGTAGATTAGTTTCTCTAGGTTGGGGGGAGGGTGACTAAGCATTTAATGCAGGGGAAATGACAGAACCCTGTGATAGAAGACACTTCTACCTTAAAAAATCGTTTTCTTAAGGCCTATTATTCCTTCCACTAGAGTGAAAGGAAGTAATGTCTTTCTTTCTTAGCACCTGGTAGTCTTCTCATTCACTCAGCTAGCCCCTCCTCAGCCCCAACCCCAATTCAGGCCTCTAGGCCACAATGACATTGCCCTATACCTGCAGTTTCCTCTCCTGGACAGCTTTCCCCCAATTGGACTTTCCCACAGGTTGGACGAGACTAGAATCAGAGGAGACTTCTCATTGGCAACACGTGAATTTGGCTCATGGTAAAGGAGGGAAAGTCATGGGAAAGTCAGACCAGCAGCTTGCTAGGGCGAATGCTTATAGTCTTTCTCCATCTTGCAGTTATGACCTTTCTGCTTTGATGCCTCCAACTTCACTCATTGCCTCGTTCCTGTCCCTGATTTGGCACCCTGCCCCTTTGCCACCCTTTGTCACTTTGTCCTCTTAGTAGCTGAAGGAGAGGGGAAAGCAATTTGCTATTTGAGAGGTTTGGCTTGGGCTGTTTAGCAAATGCTTTTATTAGGATGTATTTGCAGGTCTGACATCTTATCTCCTTGTTTTCCCCAGTGAGTTTCTCAAAATAAGTTCCTATCTTCCAACATATCATTTACAGGCTGGCACTTAGCATGCCATAAGTGAATAATAAATGTTATTTTTTTGGTCCTATAAAGATAATTAGTGGGATGTATGATGTGTCCTAGCCTCTGAAGAAGCTAGGTCATCATTGAGCTACTGTCAACCAGGACAAGTTGAAAAGTTCTGAAGCCTCTGAGCCAGATACTCAGATGGGTGAAATGTGCCCTAGGCCTCCAAGTGTGGACTGCAGGACCCACAGACACTGCTCATACTGTTCTAGCGAGCTCACATCTGAGTCATATACCTGTCCACACCAGGTACATGACTTAAGACTTCAAAGGGAGAATACAATAGTGTAATGGATTTAAAATGCACAATCAACAAACAACTCAACTCAAGTTACCTTATTTCTCTATAATTGAATTCATTTTAACTCTAAAACCCCCATTTTCAATGATGGAGAGAGACTCGGTCTTGTCACTCTCATTGCAGTTTCAAAGTTAGTCTGTTGGAGTAAATATTTAGTCAAATTAAAGGCTTAAGCTCAGTCCATTTGTAGCTCACATTCAACATTTCAGCTGTTCTCCACTTGCAAAGATTCTCCTCTTCTCCTCCCCCTCTGGGTGCAGGGGAAGAACAGCAAGGAAGGGTCTGGTTGTGCCCCACATGCCTCCATCCTCTCTCTAGGTGATAGTTTTGCTGCTGCATAATTTGTAGTCTGGTGTCTTAATAGAATAAATTCTACCACCCGCAACCTCCTCAGCTCTTCCTGGCTCTAGTGAAGAAGCTTGGAGACGGGGCCTCATCTTGGTCCTTTGGGCTGCCCTCCCAAGATCCTATACTGTAGGGGCACCCTGCTCCAAGGCAAGATGACCCCTGTCTCGACTGCTGCTGGAAACCATAGGAGAGCTCCCTATTCAGGCTCTGAGCACTGTCTCCAGCCTTCTCTCTGCTTCACTTACCACACTGCTGTCTCCACTCTGGGATCCAAAAAACCAAAGGTCAAGCCCTCTGCTCTAGGGTTTCCAAGCTTATCGAGAGGTCTACCTCTTACACGGTAAAGGGAGGGTGTCTGAAGCTTGGTGGGGGAAGGCAGAAAGAAAGCCTGGGGCAGTGTAAATAATCTCAGCTAAACTCTCTTGCCCTCTTCTTTCCAGATTTCTTTTCTTGACTCTTTTCTATGACCTGGAGATTTTTAAAAGGTATCCCTTAGCCCAACCTGCTCTTTATTTCAAAATCAAGTAACTTTGTAACTACTCCTTTGAACACAGGCAGCAGATGGGTTGTAGAGCAACCTTATAAATAAAACAAATAATCTAATTGCTATCGGGTACCATATTTTAAAATACTATTATTATTATTAGAAATAATAGCTAAGGGTGGCTCAGTTGGTTAAGCGTCTGCTTTCAGCTCTGGTCATGATCCCAGGGTTCTGGGATTGAGCCCCATATCAGGCTTCCTGCTCAGTGGAGAGCCTGATTCTCTCTCTGCCTGCTGCTGTACCTACTTGTGCTCTCTGTCTCTCTGTCAAATAAATGATTGAAATCTTAAAAGAAAAGAAAAGAAATAATAGCTAAAATCTAAATTCTAAAATTATTCCTAGAGAAATGTAGTATTTTTTTCATTGAGCTTGCAGATTTCTTCAAAGCTTCAAATTCTGTCATTTTCACCAGTATCTGACGACTCATGCAGCAATTGGTTCTTGCTGATCTCAGCTTCTTTTCTATGGGTGAAGGGGCAGCAATAGACATGTCTTTGATCATTAATAATTTCAGCACCTCTAACCCATCAGTTCCCAAGCAATTTCTTCCCAGGGTGCTTCTGGAATAGAAAGCTATGATCTGGAAACTAGTCCTGAGTACTTCTGGTATGTAGGGATAGAGGTTAGTAGGGGGTATTTGAGGTCTGGAGGATACCCTTTGCTCAACAGTGAATAAGCTCGGTTGGCTGAGGAAATACACAGGCTGTGGTTTGGAAGACCCTCAAGTGTCCCTGGGAGCTTTGTTTCCTGGGAGTGGTATCCTGGGAGCCTCTACCCACTCACTAGCAGTTCTGTGGGGACCTCATGAAGTATCTTTGGTCTCCACAGCTGGAGGCACAGAACACTTGGGTCTTCTTCCCCCCTTCTCCACTGCCCACTCCCTCCCCCGAACACCAGCAGCGTCACGCAGGTGACCAGCGACAGCAATGACACCAGCCTTACCACTGGTCTGCTTATCTGCACAGTATCCCAGGAGTTCACTGTCATATCTGTGGGGTTTGGTAACACTGGACATGCCCGAGAGAAAGAATTACTGCAAGGGTAGGCAGGAATCACTACATGTCACCCCAGTGACTCTCACCTGAGTAGCTCAAGCGTGAAACTTTCAACATCCACCTGGCTGACTGGATTCATTGCATACAAGAAAGAACTAGAAGGTGGCCCCCTACCTCTATGCAGATATAAAGGCTTTTGTCTGCAAAGGGCAACAGAATGCACACCAGCTCCTCCAAGAACACAGCATCTAGTGATGCTACTAGTGCTGCTCCAGGAAAAACGACTATAGATGAGAATGAACGGAAGGAAGCCTGAACTTTTCAGGCATGAGGTACCATACTAGTTATCATTTTATCCACTCTCAGCTCTGAATTCACCCTTCACTGACTGCTTTGTGGTATTAGAGACGGACTGTAAATATTTCTCCTCTGCCAGCTAGCATGATGTTTAGTCATGCTCATCATCTAAGAGCTTGTGATCTAGTGGGGAACGCACGGGCATACATGCACACACATGCACACATACACACACATACAGACATGCTTCCTACAGGACACAGGGGAGATGGGACAGGGCACGAATCTGGACAGGAGATACTGGGCGGGGGTGGTGGGTTGGGGAGCAATATCAGCCCAGCTGTACAAAAAAAGTGATTTTCCGGGGCACCTGGGTGGCTCAGTGGGTTAAAGCCTCTGCTTTCGGCTCAGGTCATGATCCTAGAATCCTGGGATCAAGCCCCACATCGGGCTCTCTGCTCCTCAGAGAGCCTGCTTCCTCCTCTCTCTCCCTGCCTGCCTCTCTTGCCTACTTGTAATCTCTGTCTGTCAAATAAATAAATAAAAAATCTTAAAAAAAAAAAAAAAGTGATTTTCCAAAGGGAAATAGGAAGGACTTCAGAAGGCATGGTGGATTGAGGCCGGGGTTGGGGGGGGGGGTAGATTTTCTGGTTCTCTTCAGACACAAGAACAGAGGTACTAA
>PISX010014558.1:0-36499 GCA_004024625.1 Mellivora capensis
AATGAATATATTTTTTTAAACGTTTTTATAGATTTCTCATAATATGAGCTTATGAAGCTTGAGATACATGAAATCAACCCATCAATAGTTGTTAAAAGTATAAAAATATATAAATAGTCATTTTTGGTCTCACTCTAACCAATAATTTGGAAGGAAAAGTCTATCTATATGGAAATGCCAAAATCTTTCTTGGAATAAAAAAAAACAAGCAAATGTGTATGGAGAGGACAAGAAACCATAAAGTACAAAAGGTGGGCATGTGTCCACCCTCCACATAAGTCATTACAGTTCCATGACTTAATACCAGAACTCTGTTAACAGTTCTCTACTAAGGGTCTCAGGAGTATTTACTTGGTTTTCACCTACAGTGTGCCACCCCACCCCCACCACCCCTGCCCCATGGCTTTTTCTGTACTACTATGTGAGTTGTTATGCAGTTTTATCCCTTCTTCCCCTCCAAATATTAAATCCTTCTCACCATGAAGTACATGGTAGGTGGTAAATTAATACCATTGATCAGAAACCTGAGCTTACCTGATTTCTTTGTGACCCCATAACATGCTAAATCACATTTATGTCACCCTCACGAGAGAGACACTATCACTCCAGGATTCCTTGACTCTCACGTCAACACAGCTCAACCAACCAAGTACATTAAACCCCACCACTGTTCCTGCCTAGTCCTAACAGCAACAATTTTGTAATCTTACACATCCCACAGACACCTTCATCTGCATTCTTCCTTTTTCATATCCCTTATTGGAAAACATCATAATATTGGTGATTTTGAAGACATTATGAATTGAAGACATTATGAATTGAAGAATTAATTGAACAAAAATACAGAATAAAGATCTTTGACTTGAATGTAGTGTTTACTTCTTCTAGCACCAGCACCACTTCCAGTAGGTTTTTGCTTTTTCTAAGGGTTTTGTTGCAGAATTCAAAAAAGCCCAGAGCCCTTCATTACTCCTAGTGGTCATACTTGTTGCAATGTGTTATAATGGGATGTTTCATCTCATTTCATCAAAAAGCGGAGTTCATTTCCTCTCCACTTGAATCTAGGCTGTGTGACTTGTTTTGGCCAACAGAGCTCAGCAGAAATGGTGTGCCAGTTCTAAACTACCTTCCTAAAGCCTTGCATGCTCTACTTACTCTTTGCAACCCTGAAACTATCATGCACACATGCCTGGCTGGAGCTGCTGGGGGCTGGAGACACTTGTTGTAGCCATCCTGTTGCCCCAGCCAACAACCAACCAACTCCAGAAGCATCCCTGCTTGGCTGACCTACAGCTGACTACAGATACAGAAGAGGGCCAAGATGAAACCCAAATTGCCCAACTGATTCAGCCTAAGTTATAAACTAAATAAATGGTTGCTGATTAAAGCCACTAAATTTTGCAGTGATTTGTTATGCATTAGTTACAAGTTCTAAGTATTGACATCTAGTGATTTTAATCCTCATTTGTAGTAAGCAAGAACCTACAGCCGAGGCCTCAGAGGCTCCAACTGGAGGTTAGACGCTACCCTGGCTCTTTATCAGCCCTCTGGTAGTGGGTGTCAGGTAGATTACCAATGCTCCTCCCTGCTTTGGCTTCTGATGTGCTCTCCAGGTTTGCTCAAACTTGAGAGTTTTAATCTCATGTTAATAAATATGTGCCTGTTCAGGCAATTTGTTTGGGTATAATTATGCCAGTCTCCTAGGAAATTACTGCCACCTAAGTTATTACAAATTCACCTTGGAGACATTGCATCTGGCTGGTTCTTGTTCAGTCAAGTGCTCCCTTGCCAGAGACCAATACATAATGCTCTAAAGCTCTCTCTGCTTAAATTCCTCTTCCTTCTTGGCATGATTCTTGCTAGAAATACCCTGCATAAAACACAGCTCTAGAGAATCAAAAGAGCTGATATGTCCAGAGGCACACTGCAGCAAGGAGGTGAGAGGTTCTTAAACTTAAAAAAAAAAAGTTTGAATTCCAGTTTTTATTTTTCTTTCCTTCTGTTTTGAAAAAAAATGAGACTGTTCTTCTATGGAATAGCCTGCCACGCAGAAGAGTTGACAGAATTCAATGTCCAGGAACCAGACATCTTTGAGCTCCAGAGATTATGTGGAAATTCCTTCACTGGAAAGTCTATTTCTATTGGGTCCTTTGAAAAAGAGGGACCTGTAGCTATAATAAAGTAGATAACATAACAAACAAACAAACAAACAAAAAAGACCCCTGTGCTTCTGAGCAGTAGCACATCAAGGCCAGAGTATTGGGAGATGTCCACCCCAGGTGCAAGTAATAAATGGACTATTATTTGTAGAGAATTTAAAAACAATAATGAAATGGACCAAAAGTCAGTGTGCTCTTTATTATTACCATGAGTCAGCACTTCTAAACAATGTCAGTGATAAGACACTGCTTTTTGTGGATGTCCCATCAAAACTGACCTTCATGTACCTGCCTCCTTATGTGTGTTCTTCTCTTCAAAGGAACCCTGTAAGGAGGCTGAAGACCTATCCCAATGATTCTGGCAAAGCTTAAGCCATTTCAGGAACCTTCCTATAGGAGCTGCCTTCAGGTGTTCTTTTCAATTAATAGTCTCAATGGTAATAAATATGTATTCTTACATGTTGAAAGCAACTGAAAGCCAGACTGTTCTTTGCTACCCCATCATGTAGCCAGCAGGGATTATAAGGGTTCTTGATTCTTGGCTATCTCATGCACGGCAGGGCAAGGATGGGGAACAGAGCTACCTCAGTCCCATGCTCTAAATACAGAACTACATTTATGACATTATAAAGAATCTCAATGTGTGATGGAACATATGAAAAACAAAAGGAATTAAATAAGCAGACTGGAAATGAAAAATACAACATTAGAAATGAAGATTCCACTTGATGACATTAACAGTAGACTGATAAAACAATAAAGAACCAATGAACTATAAATTGAAACATATAGGTGATCCAAGCAAAATATAAAAAAAAGTAGTGAAAGATATTGAACACAGCATCAGAAATATGTAAGACAATATTAAATAGTCTAACACATATGTAATGAAGTCCTGGAAGGAGAAAGAGCAAAAGTCAGTAGAAATATCTGAAGAGCTGCTGATTGAGAATTTTCAAAAATTGGTGAAAATTTCAATCCACAGATTAAGGAAGCTCATTGAATCCAACAGGATAAGTTAAGTCAGAACAATGCATACCATACTTTTAAAAACTAAAGCTAAGGGAAAATTATTAAAATCAGTCAGAAAAAAAAAGATTATATATAAGGAAAAACTGGTATTAAAAAAAAAACCAAAAACACACAACTTGGGTCACCTAGGTGGCTCAGTTAGTTAAAGCATCCTACTTAGGTCATGATCTCAAGATTGTGAGATCGAGCCCCACATAAGGCTCCATGCAGTACATTGGAGCCTGCTTGGGATTCTCTCTCTCTCCATCTCCCCCTCCTCTTTTTTCTCCCTCCCTTTCTTTAAAAAACAAAACAAAACAAACTAACAAAAAATCTTATCACCAAAAACAATGGCAGTCAGAAGTCAAATAAACAGCATGTAGAGAAATGGGTTCTGGACTCTAAAACAGTATATAGGAAAGGCTGAAAGAAAAAAGCCCAGGCAATTTAGAATTCTATCCCCCCAAAAAAGGCAAAATAATGACATTCTAGATAGAAAAAAAAAGTCAATATAATTCAGTTTCAAAAGATCTTCACTACAAAAAAACAAACAAAAGATCTTCACTATAAGAACTATTAGGAGAATTTCTTCAGGCTAAAAGAAATACAATGATAGAAATTCAGATAAGCAAAAGTCATAGTAACTTGAATAATATTAATATTAGATAACAGTATTTTATCGATGTTAATTTTTTTCAGTTTGGTGTTATACTGTGGTTATAGAAGATTTTCACATGTGGGTAATTGGGGTACATTCTTTCATTGTTTTTACAATATTTTAAAAGTTTCATAAGGTTAAAAAATTTAATGTTAAAAAATATATTAAAAGAAGGAATAAAGTTGGAGGATGTATGGCACTTGATTTCAAAACTTACTATAAAGCTACAATAATCAAGAAAAGTCTTATACTGATACCTTATGGATAGATCATACCTATCCATAGTGGCTAAAAGATAAGATGGAGGATACCATAGGCTGGTGAAGATTTGGAGTAACTGGAGCTCTTATACTGGTGGGAATATAAAATTATTCAATACCTTTGAATAAGTGTTGGGTAGCTGCTAAAAATGTTGAGGATACATGCACCTTATGGCTCAGAAATTCTATATCCAAGTTTGTACCCAGGAGAAATAAAAATACATGAGCATAAAAGACTTGTAACAGCCTTATTCATAATAGGAAAAAAACTTGAAATAGGCCAAATGTTCCTCAACAAGAACATGAATACATAATTTCTAGTGTATTCATATAAGGGAATACTATCCAGCAATAGAAAAGAGTAAACTGGTACCTTGTGTTAAGAGATGGAAGTCAAGCTCAAAAGGTACATGCTACATACAGATGAAATAAAAAAAATGGGCAACACTAAAATGATGGAAACCAGGAAATTGGGAGCCTCTAGACTGGGAAGAAACACAAGAGAGCTTTTGGAGATGAAGAAAATATTCTAGATCTTATTTTGGGTGCTGGTTCCATGGTTGTATGTGAATGTCAAAATTCAACTAATTAAACAATTTAGATCACTGTATTTTATTGTATGTGAATCATACAAAAACTAAAGAGAAAGGAGAAAGAGGACAAGGAGGGAAGGAGAGATACAGAGAGAGAAGGAGAGGTGGAAGAAGAAAGGGAGGAGGGAATGGCAGGGCAGTGAAAAAAGATCACACGCTAATTCTGAACCAAAGTGTGCCAAATTAATCAAAACAGACATTTAAAAATCCATGGTAGTTGTACTGGATCTTTCAAAAACTAACATTGTTACACATTTTTCAAGTTAACTTACCATTACATTTCCAAGAAAATTAACAATCCAACTGTAAAATCTGTACTTTTCACATGTGGATAGAGTAGAATCCATAGAAACTGATTTTTGTTTTAATGCTGAGGTCTTAAAAGTCAGATTGCTGGATGAATTTCATGCCAAAATGAGTGATTATTTCAAGGTTTGAGGTTGTACACAGCAGGCCCTGTGCCCTCTCTCTCAGGTATCCAGTAGATAACAAAGTTTCTTTCTATACCCCAGCAGGATGTAGAAAGTTTCCTCAAAAACACAAATTGAAAAATCCTATTAAGAAGGTTCTGGAAACATCTTAGTCTAAGAATTAAAATTTCAGCCTCAGAAGGCTCTTTTCTCTCATCCTTTCTCCTCTTAAACAAACAAACCAACCAACCAACCACACACCTCAACAATGAAGACCTTATGCTCTTAGAAAGGTTCCATATTTGAAAGTAAATATCAGGTTTATTTATTGGTTTAATTATTTGGAGATCATATATTTAAACTTCATCAGCCATCTTTTATCAGATGATATAGGGAAGTTAGGGGAAGATTTGCTTGAAAAGAACAGGTGGACTAGTATATAAAATGTGAAGGTGGTCTTCTTTATTCTAACAATGGAAGCTCTACCTTTTTCTCCAGGTTGTGTTTTCTTTTTTCAATTGAAGCTTTCCAAAAATGACTATGATTAGTTTCTGATAATCAGATATATGGACCCAAGCACTTCTGTTATTTTTCTCTAAATTTGTTTATTCCTTCTTTTGCTCTCTCAGGGAAGAGGGAGCAGGAGATTTTTTTTTTTTTTTTGTAATGTTCAAGTAGATGTGACATTGAATTGATTTACTTAGTTTTGGTCTTTTTGGAGAGATAACATCAATTAAAGTTCCTCTCTCTCCCCCACTTTTTCCTAGAGTAACAGCTAAATTCCAGGTAACTTTTCTGGAACCCAGAAATCATTAGGGAGAAGAATTTTCATCTGAGACTATTCCATGAGCTCAGCTGGTATCCCCTAAGATATAATTTATCTGTCTTTGGCTGTAGATAAATCTAGTTCTCAGAAATTGACATGCCACCAAGCACATTTTCTGAGCTAGACTTTATTTGCTTCTGCACTCACTGTCCATGCTTCAAGTCTTTGTCTGTATCCCTTATTCAGTTGCTAAACCCCTTTAGACCACCAGATCTCCTCCTTAGTTAACTTCTGTACCTACTCAGGGGTAAATAAAACTGGTTTGGCTGTGTGTGTTTTTGTTTTTGTTTTTTCCCATTTTCATTTTCCTTCAAGAGAGAAGGGTCTTCTTAGTTTTGTCAGCCCTGTGCCTTGATGATGGGTAAAGTGATATAGTATATAAAAATGATAAAGACTCAAGCCTCAAAGATATGGAGTCACTGTGATTATAGAATTTATCAAATGAAGTTTATTGATGGAAATCACAAGTACAAATGTGTGAACTTTCAAATATTATTGAGTCATGCAATACATGTTTATTGGATGTGCATTATGTGTACCCAGTATCAGTCTAAAAGCTGGGACTACACAGAATAATAAGGCAGACATAATTGCTGCCTTCTTGGAATTCAACTAGCAGGGAAGCCAAAGAGTGGACAGGTAATTCCAGGTTTAAGATCAATTTGGGGGAGGAACGAGGGGTGCCACAAGAACATATGAAATAGCCCTAACTCTTAGGAAAGGAGGAGAATATTCAACAGTATTCTCTCCCCTTTTTTTTTTTTACTAATTAATTACTAAATATTTTTACACTCCATATAATGTGCACAGAATTTCACTAGGCACTGAGATTCTTAGATTTGAAACTCAGAAGTCTTGCTTTTCAACAACAACAACAAAAATGGTGATCCTAATTATAATATAAGTGTCAGTAAGACTTTAATTCATACATTTGCTAATGGCTATCCCTGCTGCTCAAAAACAAATACAAATGTGATTTTCTCTGCTCAATTGCCCTCTGTTCCACCTTTCCACTGAGATTTCTCAGCAGCACCCACTTGTGACACTCACTCAATAAAGAAAGACTTGACAGCAGTGAGAAGTTGGACTAATCTTCTAATCTTGTCTTAGCCAGGCACAGTAGCCCTCCTGGTTCAGACTCAACCCAGTGCCCAGACAAGAGTAAGCAGCAGATCAAAATGCAGCAATCCTAAGGACAAAGTAACCACCACTGTGCTACCCCTCCTGCTTTTCTGAGATGGTAGTCTGCTTCCTCAGTATAGAGTCAAGGTTATTTTCCCATAGTAAGACCAAGACAACTTTTTGGTGCTCACACTATTCACAGCTACCGCTGACATCCCATGGTGTCTGCTCCAGAGGTCAGGCTGCAACTTTTGATTCACACCATTTGATTAAAAAAATCAGAGATGTGTTGCCCTTGGAAATAGGCTGCAGTAAAAATAGATCAAAATATCCAGTGTCTCTAGGAAAGCTCAGGTTATTGTCTCTTTATCCAATTTTTTTAAATTTGTAAAGGCAGGAAGAACTCTAGGTCTCTGAAGAAATTGTACAGATAAGGATAGATTTAATAATATAAACTTTTCTCCTGAACAATGAGAGTGACTCACAAAAATCTGAACTCATGAAGCATTTAGGGTTGTGACATCCTGGGGAAAAGCAAGAAGTTAGAACTCATATTTATCTTTCCATAATTAGAATTTGCTCTAGCTGTCACAAGGAACATCGCAGGGCTCTGAGACACCAAGAGCATTCAAATTTGGAGTAATGCTGAAAATGAAGGCATATTCCACTGTCAAGCAGATCAGTTTGGAGAAATATCCCAAAAGAAGACATGTCATTCAGAGTGTTGTTTAAACTCAATGGTTTCTCTGGAGTGACTTCTACCTCCCAGGCATACCCATCTACTTGAAAGAGACACTGGCTGCACATTAAATATCTCCAAAGACCTTTTTGGAAAGAGAGATTAATGTGAGTGGTCATTAAAAGCTGTGTTGGGGCCTCGTAAACATAGGCACCATGCAGAGTTTACAGAGCAATCCATCAATCAGCAACAATCCTTGAGGGCCTGTTCCAAAGGCGGTGGGAGCCACAGAAGGTCCTTGACCAGATGACTGGCATATGGAAAATGCTCTCTGTCTTATGGAAATGGTGGGTTGGCAGTAAGGGCAGCTGGAGGGGAAAGCCAATAAAAAGACAGAGCAATGGGTAAGAGCCATTTGAGAGCCTAACCTAGGTGGGGGACAGTGGATATGAAATGTTTAACAACAAGAAGCGTTGGAGGTGCTAAACATCAGGGCCTGAACAGGTGGAGGTAGGACTGGAATCCAGATAATTATGTCCTGGAAATGAGGAAGGCAGTGTAAGCATCAGACAGAAAAAGGTCAGAAACTAGAGCAGCCTCAGAGGGACAATGATACTGAGGTTTAGATAATGTCAGAACAATCTGACGAACAGAGTCTTCAGGAGTCTTTGAGAACAAATTATAGCTGCGTGGCATAGAGGCCACATCTTGCCTCCCCCCCAACCCATAGCTCCTCCCCACTGAATTTTTCTCCCCTTAGTAACCACAGGTCTCAAAGCAGTTCTGTAAGCTTCATTTTAATTTTTGGCTTCAGGCTCTTGTGCTGAATCAAAGGCAGGGCAGAGTAAGTCTTCTGTGCACAGAGCCATCCTATCTACATACCCAGGTACCCCCAAGGGAGGAAAAGCACAAAGCGTTTTGGAAACATAAACAGGTTAAGGAGAAAGTCATCCATCAAGACCATGAAAAGTACTGCAGATCCATGAAGGCACAATTAGCCGCTGCAGAGATTACTGCCCCAGCAATGGAATATAGACAGACACTTGCTAAGACAAAGGGACATGGGAAGAAAAAGAAAAATCAGGGAGGCAAAGAGGAAATTTTACCTTTTCACAGTGAAGCTCTTTTCTTATAGAGTTGGACAGAGCAGATAAAAAAGATGCTTCAGTTAATTGTGTGTTGCTATTTATTGCTTGGCAAGCTCCCTGGGAGCCTCTCAGGGGTAATCTGAAACATGCCCCTATATGCAGAGAGAGAGACCCAAGAAAGAGGCAGGCCACTCCAGACTGATAGGTGGCAGGGAACTTACATATAAAGGCTTGTCTTGTACAGCCATAAAACTAGTATCTTCACATCTTCCCACCACACCTTAAAAGTTTATACTTTTTTAAAAGTTTAAGATGCCTTAACTGGATTCAGTCATATATACCATCCAGATGTTCTCAACACCACATCATCTCAAGGCTACGTCCTTTAAAGTAACCTCTGGGAGAGGGGAAGACAACCAGAAAGTGTATTTCAAGGACAGAGGATGGGTAAGGAGCCTCTAATTGCCCAGGTCCAGCTCATGGTTCAACTGGTGGTCATGTCTTCTTGATGACCTCCCCATATACAGCTAGGATCCATTTTATCCTCTGCA
This sequence comes from Mellivora capensis, assembly GCA_004024625.1. NCBI lineage: Eukaryota > Metazoa > Chordata > Mammalia > Carnivora > Mustelidae > Mellivora > Mellivora capensis. Next base: position 9,358 of record PISX010014558.1, read on the forward strand.
ATGTGTCACATTATCATTCCATTATGCTTATTTTGTTTGTTGTCAAGTCATTGCTTTTGTTTAATGTAACAAATGTGTCTTGAATGCTCTGTGTTATATAGTACTCTGCTAGATGCTAAACGGGGTCAGGTGAGAGCAGAAGGTGGATATAGCAAAGGGGAAGAATGGCATATGGGAGGAGCCACAGTGCTACAGAGGAAAGGTTCGTTCAAAGTTCTAGGTTGAGTCCTTGATGTCAGTATTAGAAGTTAATTCTTTAAAATCCATCATAGCAGTCAACTGGATGACAGAGAAACAAGCAATGGTTAGAGGGCAGAAAAACATACTTGATGAAAAAGTATGAAAAAGTCCCACTAGAAAAAATGCAGAATCAAATAGATGGACAAATTCTGAAGATCCTCAGAGATCAGTGGAAGGGTTCTCAGAACATGCAATGCAGATCTCAAGTAACAAGACACCCTCATGGTGGAAAGGGGAATAGACTGAGATCGACAATATCCCAGCTTCTCTCATCAGCTCACATATGACCTTAGCAAAGCTTCCCAGGCCTCAGTCTTCCCAAATGTCCAAGAAGGAAGGTAAGCGGCATACTTCCTGTCACGTCAGCATAGCACTGCCTTTTATTACTCTGTTTTGCAATGGAACAGGGCTCTGCTCTTCCTGATGACATTCTTAGTGACATTCACTCTCTACTCCCCAAGGATATTTTTCATTTCATCCTTGCCATAAAATTCCCTCCCCCCCGATAAGTGAAAATATCATACGATTCTCTATCTACTCCAGGTCCTACCTGAGATCACTCATAAGCAAAATCATAAATTAAATCCACCCAAAACTCCCCTCTGTTGTCCTTCAAAAAGAGAATCATTGCTATCTAGAGTGAGTATGTGTCCATAGTTTCATAATGCAAACTTCTTAGGCTTGTCTGTAGGGAAAGAAGAAGCAGAGGAAACAAGGCAAGGGCTGACTCCTTAGGTGGAAGCCAGAGCATGTTAAATCAGATATGACCTACCTTTGCGATATGTCATTTCTGAATTTGTTTGCACATATTAGGAGAGAGATTTTCCTGATGTTATTTCATGATGAACATCATCACAGAAAACTTAGAAATGAAACAAATATTCAAAGGTCTCTCTGACTCTCTAAAACCCATTTGTTAGGGTTCAATCTTTTCTCTGGGTTACCCTATATATACTTTTACTATTAACTTTATCTGTTTAATGCAGTTACCTCTCTGTGCAAATATTTTAAGGACAGAGACCACACGTAAATCACCTCTGCATTGCCAGTACCTAGCGCAGTATATGGCACTGGGTAGGTGCCCAATAAATACTTATGGAGGCACCCAATGAAAATGCAAATGAATAAACATGGCAAGTGGGTAATGTCCTAGTATAATAGGTCACCAATGGCTATTTACAGATTCAAAGACATGTGCTATTGGATTGCTCTCTGCCAAAGAACTCATCTGTGGGCTTCACAATTATTTCTAAATAGGGTTTGTGTAATAGTAAGAGCCATGATTTGAGCTTCTCAGTGTGCCAGATCGTGGGCTGTTAGCTCATTTAATTTACACAACAACCCTGTAGACACTATCATTATCTTCATTTTATAGAGGAGATAACAGACACTAAGGGAACAAATACAACTTGCTTAAGGTAATTTCATGAGCCGGATTTTGAAAATCCAGAGCTAACTCCAAATTTTGTGTTCTAAACCATGATGAAATACACCCCTCTAGAGGCAGTTTAATGCTCTAGGTCAGCGTCCCGGAATATGTTACCTCCCAGAGGATATTATGTTGATGAATCAGAATAGCCAGTCAAAAGGTCACCAAACCACCATATACTCCAAAACCTCCCACTGAATTGCTAGGTGACCAGGATAAAATGCTTACATTTTGGATTTTAGGCTCCTTGTTTGCAAATAGTGGTAGTAGACTCTGAAATCTCTTTCTAGAATATATTGTGACTCTAATAGGTCATGTGTTTTAACACATTTTTTCCCTCTATCATCTTTTTCTTATTGGCTACACTTCCTCTCACCGTTCCTTGCAAATGCAGATGTACTTTTCAGTTTCAAAAAAGAAGGCAACAGTAAAAACTTTAGGCTAAGTGGAGTATGAAAATGAATGGGAAAGGATTGTTCACTGAGTTTGACGCTGGAGGTGACATTGCTAATTTCTACCACCTCTTCTGTCTTTATGGGATGTACAGAATGACAGAATATCTGTCAAGGAGTGGCAGAATTCCCTGTCTTATCACAGATGTGTGCAAATTTAAAAGCTATGCAGAAGGTCAGTGAAAAAGAGGAAAAGGAAGGGTAATGTATGCCAAGTAATAATTGGAGCCAAAAAAGAAGGTTTAGTGGGTTTCTATGAGGCAAAAGGAAGAAATTGGAAATATAAATAAACATTCATTTAGAAAACAAGATGTAACCACTCCCTTTGGTTTACAAGAATTTCAAAGATAACAGTAAATTCATGAATAGCGCTGGAATTTACTTATGCAACTCAACAGATTGGCTACTATGATCAATCTTTTTTATGTGCAAAGTATTGTGCTGGGCGATGTTAGTAGAAATATAGGTAAAGTATCAGCTACAACCTGTCCTCTGGGAGCTCAGTATACCACGGCACAGCAAGAACAAAACATGAAATAAACAGAAAATTTCATAAAATATATGATGCAATATTCCCAGACCTAGCACTGGACTTAACAAAAAGTAAATATTCCAACAAAGGTTGAATGGAAGTCTGTGTGGTACCAATCCTAAGTGGTGAAGATTGGAGATGAGCTGGTCTAGACAGGTTTCACAGAGAGGATGAAATCATCCCTGGGTTTTTAAAGATTGACAAGATTACAGATCAATTGATCTTTAACATAGTTAGATAAGTATCTCCCGGAATTTGTGGCATCTTTGAAACCATGGTCAATGAAACTTAGAAATTTTCACTTCTCACTTGACATCCAAATTGCATCTAACTTGGGACAGTTCAAATGCAAAATGCTGTGTGCATGACTGGTCTAGGAGAGCTTGGTAGCAAGATGCAGAGGCAGATTTCTAAGTCACTTTTGATTAGAAAGACTTCAATACAGATTCTTTGTGGATGCTCAGTAAATAGTTGCTCCTGAAGGAATGAATGATTCCTTTCAAGATATAGTACTTCAAAGAGTTGCATACCAGCTGAAATACAAGGGTGGCACCAGTGTGACTCCATGGGTTGGACCCTCCCAACTGTAATCTTCCACTGCAGACTGCTGAATCCCCCAGTCCTAACTGCAGCACACATCCAGCCATAACTGCACATACAGCAGTGAGTCCCATGATGGAGCCCCTTCTAAGAACTACACAGATCAACCCTTCAATGACAAGTCTGATTTCTCAAAATTTTCAGCTAGGGGAAATCGTTAAGCCCCTCAAATTAACTAGGAAGAGGGCTTCAAATTATTCCCTTTATTCTATCTGTATCAGTTACTGTATTTCTGAAATGGGAATAACAGAGCTGTTGGAGGGAACAATTATTAAAAGTGATTATGAAGAACTTTGCAATATAAAGTGCTTGTTAAAATTGAGATGTACTCAATGTACCCTTCTCAATTCCCCCCAGACTATGAAAACCCCATTTGTAGAAATATCATAAGCTTGCCTAGACAGCAAGTATTTTGAAGCTTATGCTTCACCATTTAAATCTGTCATCTTGCAAAGTAGCTCATTATTTTAGAAATATGAGCATTTTAAAGATGCTGCTGCAGTTCTCAATCATAAGTCTTCACTGCTTTTATTCAAAATAAGCCACCTTGAAATTGGTCTCCAAATCTATGTTTTTGCACATAGGTCTTAAATAGCAGTTATGTGTGGGCACATACGTGTATATTTTAAATGTGACATCTAGGTGACATCTCTTTTAATTATCCCTGTTAGAATGGTCTTTCCCCTTAAGAATTCCAATTTGGTTGAACAATAAGTGGGAGAATTCATTTTCTCGTGTACACCTCATTGAAATGAGCTTTAGTGAGAAGTTAACTTAGCTAATTTGTTTGCTTTGTATAATTATTATAATCACCCTCTAAGTACTACCAGTGAGTAAGCACTAATATCCTAAAAGAACATCACGAGCATTTTTTATAAATCCTTCCTTTTACTCCAAGGAATGTATTTTTGCTTCCTTCCCTATTACAGAGACAAAGAGATTGAGAGAAAGTGAAGTCTAGCTAAAACCCAGAGCATGAATAAAGTCAGACCTCCCTGAGAGGGTAACAGTGAATAAAAGGGTAGAGATGACAACATAAAGAAAACAGGCTGTGGTAGAGGAGGCAGGGCAATGTAATGCATAATTGTTTGGGCTCTGGAATCAGACTGCCTGAGTGTCTGGCACTAAAACTTACTGCATAGGCTTGGGAACATTATTTAATTTCCCTAGTTCCCAGTTTCCTCATCTGTAATGGAGGTAATATTAGTTCATACTTCAAATTTAGGCTGTTAGATATTATGTGATAATAGGTAGAGTACTTATAAAAGTGCTTGATTTATAAGAAGTGCTCTAGAATGGCTAACAAGTATGAATGGCATATATTTGGAAGGACTCCCAAGCGTAGCACCTGGACACTTCCCGGGAGGGAGTTACAAGAAGAGCATCAAGCCATGCCACCCACCTCTGCCAAAATCATCTCCAACCTCTACCCTCATGGAAGGGAGTAGAAGATGGAGAAGCATCGCCTGAGTCAGAGAACTTGGCTTGCTTTCTAGCTCTGCTACGCACTAGGTTGTTATTATGTTCCAGACACATTGCTAGTTGCCTTACCCTGAGACTTAATTTCATAAATGTAAAAAAGAGAAAATAGTAACTCTTACCATAGGTTTGTCATAGGACTCAATGGTGAGAATGCATGTGCAAGCATTTTGCACATTGACAGAACACCAGTGGCTACAGATTGGATGGCATTAATGCTAAATACATCTGGCTGTGTTTATTTTACTACATAGTCTAGTTTCAGGTAATCCACATCTGCATTTGACAATGAAGTAAAAGTTTTTGTGGTCATTTTTCTAAGAGCATTCACTAAAAGCTATTTCCTCCAAGGGCAGAGTGTGACACTGGGTTTGTGGAACCTTGCCCCCAAAGCCCCTGCCTGCTGCTTTCCCTGAAGAGGTCTGACATGAGGGAGAGAGACGTGAAAAGAACCTGTCCTAGCTTGTACCTGCTAGATGGAAGCTGTCAGAATGACTCCCATACTGCTGTGGGGGGTAAACATGTAATTTAAAAAAGAGCAAAGGTGTGGGAATTTCAGAATATTCATATACGGTGGTGTTCTTTTTGCTATTCACTCATCACCTTATTCATTGTCCTCTCTGGAGTGGCTGTGCCTGGCTGTCCCAGAATGTATGTTCCAATAATATGGATAAGGAAAAGGCTATTGTGCCATTTCATTCAATCAGTATTTATAACATAACTTTGATGTGTAGGTGCTATGCAAAGATATCAGGGCCTGTGAACAAGATTAAAACATGCCTTGCCTTTTATTCATTTATTCATTTACCAAAAATGTCTTGACTGTCAGCTGTGTGCTGGAAAATGTTCTAGGAACTCAACCACTAACAGTGAAGAGATGGAGCCCCTCTGTCCTTGTTTCTTAGAGATTACACTTCAGTGGGAGGAAGTGATTGGACATTGACGGTGTAACTGAAAGTTTCATTACAATTATGGCACATACTATGAAAGAACAGTACAGAGCACCATGAGAGCATTTTACAAGGAACCTGACCTGGAATGAAAAGTCAGGGAAAGCTGCTTGGAGAAGATGAAATTTCATCCAGGATCCAAAGACCATGGAAGGGGTAGTTGAGCAAAGAAAGGTAGAGGAGGAAAACTCCAGGAAACTAGTGGGGCACCTGGGTGGTTCAGTGGGTTAAAGCCTCTGCCTTCGGCTCTGGTCATGATCCCAGGGTCCTGGGATCGAGCCCCGTATCGGGCTCTCTGCTCTGTGGAGAGCCTGCTTCCTCCTCTCTCTCTGCCTTGCTTCTCTGACTACTTGTGATCTCTGTCAAATAAATAAATAAAATCTTTAAAAAAAAAAAAAGAACACCCCAGGAAACTAGAAATATGTGTAAAGTCCCTGATGCAGAAACATCATAGAGCTTCAAGGAAATATAAGAAGGCCAGTGTGGCTGGAGTTTGGAGAATGAGTTGTGAAATGACGTGTGAAGCTGGAATGATAGACTGGAGCTTAATCTTCGGGCCATAAAAGACACATTAGGGATTTTGAAATCTATGCAATGGAAATGGGAAAAATCTAAAGGTTTTATAAGGAAAGTTACATAATAAAATCTATGTTTTAAAACAGCAATACATATATACTATGGGAAATTGATTGGTAAGGGCAATTATTAGATGTTGGAGAATTATTACAACAGACCCAGCCAGAGACATTGTTGAATAAGACCTAATAGTGGCTGTGAATATGGGGGTAAAGGGAGAGGTGAGAACATTTGAGAGACGTTTAAGTGCTGGAATTTTCCGAGTCATTTTATGAATGATTGTCATTAAAAAGACAATGATGTCAAGGATGACAACCCATCTGGTTTGCATACCTGGGTACATGGTGCTACACCTTTCACTGAAATAAGGAACTGTGAAGGAGATCCAGCAATAAGAAATGATGAGTTTACTCTCTTTTGTAGAATTTTAGTTATTTGTGGGCTTTCTCTGGGAGAGGTCCAACAGGTAAGCTGGAGCTTAAAGGTAAAAACAAGCAGAAGATGGAGATGCAGGAGTATTATCTGTTGAATTGTGTCCCCCTCAAAACATGGTGAAGTTCTGACCCCCAGTACCTCAGAATGTGACCATATTTGGAAATAGGGTCATGGCAGATGTAATTAGTTCTGATGAAGTTATACTGGTATATAGGGTAGCCTCCTAGTCCAATATATATGTCTGTGTCCTTATAAGAAGAGAAGATGGCGACACAGACACATGAGGGGAGAGCACCATGTGGTGGCAGAGCAGAGACTGAAGTACAACAGCTACAAACCAGGAAAGCTTGAGTCCTCTAAGGCTGAAAGAGGAACAGAAGTGTCCTCTGCGAGAGGTTAGAAGAGAGAGTACAGCATAAGAGATATCTTAATTTCAGACTTCTAGAACTTTCAGTCTTCTAGAACTGTCAGACAATACATTCTTATGGTTTTAAGCTACCTTCTTTGTGGCACTTTATGAAAGCAACCCTAAGAAACTAAGTCAAGGAGTCATTGGCAACTGATGGTCACTGAAGCCAAAGTTGTAGCAAGATCACTCACAAAGACAACAAGGAATAGAGAGGGAGGGTCCATATCTAGGAAACCACTCTTTAGGTAGAAGAGAGAAGACCAAGGGGACAAAGAAGAAGCCATAGACTCCCAAAAGATGTTTGTGGTGTTTGGTATATGAAGTGGTAGAGAGTTAAACTTAGAGGATCATCCAACGGTTCCCAGAACTCTGAGCACCACAGGCAACAGGGAGATGAAGATAAAAGGCCAAGCTCACCTACCCATAAACCTTCCTGAGGTCCACCTCCTGAACCTTAAGCCAGAGAGAACAAGCCTTCTTACTTTCAACCTTAAAAAAGATCTTGCTTTTAGCAGAGAATTAAAATACAGAGTGTATATGTCAAAGTTTAATTTCCAAAGTTAATTTGAGGATTAAAATTCTCATCTCATTAGTAACACAAAAATATGAATTATTTTCAGTCATAATATTGAGACTTCCAACAAGTAAGTAGAGGTTATCAACCCTGTCTCAATGTAGAGGTGCCTGCAATGTTTCTTTAAGATACCAATTCCTGAAGCCTAATTCCAGAGAATTCTCTCTCATCTTGTGTCAAGTAGGACCGAGGTATCAGTGTTCTTAAAACCTCCCAAGAGGATTATCCTTTTAGCTAAGGCTGAGATCCACCGGAGAAGAGCCAGGGGACCTCCTCTGTTCTTTATCAGTGAGTTTTCTATCTAATTTGTACACTAACAATGTGCTCTTCCCCCTTCCCCTTTTTCTTACAGCGAAACTAAGCTGTGTGTATATATGCCCACACATGTGTATGTCTGTTTTGGGGTTTACGTATGTGTACTTCACAGGTTCATTGATTTGTTGGTTCATCCAGCAAACATTTATTGAGTATCTGTAAGGTTCCCAGTATTAAGAAAAGTGTTAAAAATAAGATTTAGGCCTTCATCTCTTGAAACTGAGTCTGGGGTAGAAATGGAATGAGAACTGGCTCCAAGTGATGATTTATTGCTTTAATAATATTATGATGAGACTAATTCTGATAGGCTGGAAGCTGGGTGTAAAAGCCAAGCAGCAGCATGCATGGGCAGAGTGCTGGACAGGGTCTGGAAGCTGGGTGTAAAAGCCAAGCAGCAGCATGCATGGGCAGAGTGCTGGACAGGGTCTGGGAGGAGGCTGTGCTGCCTAGACTTCTATCTCTCTTCTCTTAACTGCTCACCTCCAGCAAAACCAATTCCACCCAGAACTCAGTGTGCTGCAACTATGTTGCACATGTTGGCAATGCAGAACACATGATTAAATATAGGCTTGCAAACCAAGCAGATGCAGGTTTCAGCTTCAGCTTTGCCGCTTCCAGGCGGGGGCTGCAGCAAACCTTCTCCCCTCTGAAACTCCTCTTCCTCTTTGCATAAGTGGAATGACCGTGTTGATGGGGATAGTAATTGAGTCAGTACTTATTCTTTGGGTTACAATAACTACTATTTCAAACTAAACTAAAACCAATAAAGAACACTACTGGTCTCTAATATTCTTCTGTATATCCATAAAACACAGTAGTAAACTTGCTAGTTTAATAAATGCTTGTTGATGTATTACCATGTTTACAAAATCTGTAACAAGTTATTAGGAAGTTCACTAATATGATAATATGTGCTTATCATGTATAAATCCTGGTGGGGAAGGGATCCCGGGGAAAGACTAATGGAGAACCCCAAATCTTTCACCCTTTCAACCAGAAAAATTCCTCCTTTACGCATCTCGTTCTATAGTGGTAACGAGTATATTTTGTTTCAGAAATGATGTTCCTAAGACATGAGCTGGGGGATAAGAGGAAAGGTGGCATCTGGATTACTTAATTATTGCAATTTTTTATGTGGTTTTGGGTCATGCCACAATCACATGGGGCTTAGCTCCCAGCTGTTGGACAGGTCACCTGGGGTATCTCAACTTAGTCCCATGCTTAATGGGTTACCATGAAATCCTGAACACTTTTTAACCATGATATACACCCTAAACAACTGCCCTTGGATACACTGAATTGACACAGGTCCCTTACCCTTCCCTTACTTCCTACATGTGGAGTGACTGGTCCACTGAGCTCTCGAAGCGAGTGACTATAAAGCAAAGGTGCTGAGAAGCCAGTGCCTCCACAGGATGAAGGACCCAGGAAAGAGAGGAAAAGAGAGGTGTCTCATTCAGCCAGTGATCACGCTGCTCACCCCTATACAATCTAAATGATGAAGGGGTTGCAAAAGGGCCCATTTTGATCCTTCTCCATGAAGAATTTCACTGTCTCCATATGGTTGTTTCTCCCCAGAGGGCCATGGTTATTTTATAAATTCAACTCCCTACTCACCTTTCCTCAGTGCCTACCCCGGGGAGCTAGTAAGAAGGAGATCACTTTAGTATGTCTTTTTAGTTTTAATTTGTTCATAAGAATCATGCAGGACACACTGGCATTGATGAGATTTTTCTCCCAGAGCTACTATTGATCAGCTTATTTGGCACAAAATGTGGGCATTATTAAAAGGGCTACATGAGAAATAATTGCATCCAGGGGGGATTGCACATATTTTCAATTAAGCCATGACCTGATGCAGAAATTGGCCTATTTTATCATTATAATAGCCAACAAGCTTGGCTTCTTAACTGAAAACTAGATTTCAAATCTGGACATACAGTTATACATTTTTAAAAGTTTTAGTTTCACAAGTAGAAAAAAACATCTCAGGATATGCTTAAAAAAAAAAAAAAGGTATGTAACCCTTGAAGTTATTTATGGGAGCAATCCATTGTTTCTGTGATGCTGACAGAGATGATTAAGTGGTAATGTATAGGAAAGTCTATTCTCCGCAGGAACTCCATGATGGATCCCCTTCCATTATCAGCATAATGCTCAAGCTTGGGCACTAAAATGTTTTAATTCCTAGGCATGGAATTAAAAGTGGAATAAAAAGTGCTGGATTAGCTTTTACTCTTACGTGTAATTGCATTTGCTGCCATCTGGACTGAAGTCACAGCAAGAACATTATGAGATGGAGGACAGATTTGACCCAAAGACTATAGTTATGAGCCATTTAAAATATGGTGAACACATCATTTTAAAATGGCTATTTCTGTGAAAACCCACTGGCCTCTAGATAAAGAGACTTCAAATTTAGTTCTAAATTTCACTCATAACCTGGGGTAAGACATTAGCAGCAGAAATACATACTTGTTAAGACAATGGATATGTATCTAAAATTAAAAGCTAGATATATTCTTTTTTTTTGTAATTGATATAGGCATATTTTATTTTTTTTCTCCCCTTTTATTTTTTTTTCTTTTTTTTTATTTTATTTCTTTTCAGCGTAACAGAGTTCATAGTTTTACACCACACCCAGTGCTCCATGCAATGCGTGTCCTCCACAATACCTTTAAACAAGGACATACCAATGCAATTAGGAAAAAGAGAAAAAACACCAGTAAAGGTGTACAATTGAAATCCAGAAACGTTTCCATTATTTTGAGGATGACAGATGGTTGTTATTTTACAAAACTCAAGACAATCCAGATAAAACTCATTAAAAAGATTTTAACAAATTTATGTAATTAACATTAAAATTAAGTTTTCTTATATATAAACTATAGCCATGAGAAGATATAATGAAAGAAAAAATTTAATTCAGAATGCCACTCCCCAAAATAAAATATCTTAAAATTAACTTGAGAAAGGCACAGGATCCATATGAAGCAAAATGTGAAACTGCTGAGAAACACAAACTAAGATTTAATTGCATGACATGTTCTAACATAAGAAAACTCAATATTGAAAAAAATGTAAAGTTCCCCCAAAACTAATATACAACTTTCACAGACAAAATTAAAATACTAATGAGATTTTTGATTAGTAACATGAAATGATGCCAAAAGATTTTCAAGAAGAATGAATATAAAATATTATCCCAGAAAATTCTGAGAAAGTATAATAATGAAAGGACTCAAGCCTAAACACATATTAAAAACATTGTGATGTTGTTATGATTAAAACAGTTTGGCACTGTTTTCCATATTGGAGTTATACATGAAAAATTATATTAGGTCAATTGGCTAATGTTTTGGAGGAAAAAAATTCTTAGCCCCTATATAATTCCTTATATCAATCACAAGAAACCACATACATAATACTGTAACCCTAGAGTCATAAAAATATTTCTAAGCAAGATAAAAACACTTAGACTCCTTGGGAGGAAATATTGATAAATATTGGTGCTAAAAATACGTATAACTTCTCTATAGCAAGAAAATGAGTAAAAAATGAACTGAACAAAAAAATATGAACTGAACAAATTCACATATACCACAGGGAAGAGAAATTCTTTTTAACCTATAAAAAGTTTCATAACAGTTGATGAAGAAAGCAAAAAAAAAAAAAAAAAAGTACGTATATGTCCATAGAGAGAGAAACAGAAATGGCCAAAAAAGACAAGAAAGAAAATATTCAAATCCACTCATGATTAAAACAATGCATATCAAATGAGATACCATTTGCAGGATACAAAATCAATATATGGAAACCCAGTCCATTTCTATACACCAATGATAAAGTAGCAGAAAGAGAAATTTTTTAAAAATCCCATTTACAACTGGACCAAAAATAATCAAATATTAAGGAATAAACTTAACCAAGGAAGTGAAAGACCTATACTCTGAAAACTTAAACTATTGATGAAAAAAGTAAAGATGACACAAACAAATGGAAAGATATTCTATGCTCATGGATTGGGAAAACAAATAGTGTTAAAATGTCCATCCCACCCTAAGAATCTAGAGGTTTAATGCATTCCCTATAAAAACACCAACAGCATTTTTCACAGAATTACAACAAACAATCCTAAAATTTGTATGGAACCATGAAAGACCCCAAATAAAGAATTCTTCAACAAGAAAAACACACCTAGAGGTATCACAAAACAAGATTTCAAGATATACCACAAAGCTGTAGTAATCAAAACAGTAAGGTACTGGCACAAAAACAGACACATAGATCAATGGAACAAAATAGAGAGCCCAGAAATAAACCCACAACTATATGGTCGACCAATTTTTGATGAAGCATGAAAGAATATCCAGTGGAAAAAATATCTCTTCAACAAATAGGGTTGGGAAAACTGGACAGCTACGTGCAAAAAAAAAAAAAGAAAGAAAGAAAGAAAGGAAGAAAGAAAGAAAGTGGACCACTTTTTTACACCACTCAAAAAATAAACTCAAAATACATTTAAGACCTAAATGTGAAACATGAAACCATAAAACTCTTAAAAGAGAACACAGGCATTAATTTCTCTGACATTAACGGTAACAACATTTTTCTAGATATGTCTCCTAAGGCAAAGGAAACAAAAGCAAAAATAAACTATTGGGACTAAACCAAAATTTAAAAGCTTCTGCACAGCAAAGCAGTAATCAACAAAATTGAAAAGCAAAGTACTGGATGGGAGAAGCTATTTGCAAATGACATATCTGATGAAGGGTTAGTAGCACAAATACATAAAGAACATCTACAACTCAAAACCAAAAAGCAAATAATACAATTTAAAAATGGGCAGAAGACATAAACAGACATTTCTCTAAAGAAGATATACAGAAAGCCAACAGACACATGAAAAGATGCTCAACCTCACTCATCATCAGAAAAATGCAAATCTAAACAACCATGAAGTATCACCTCACACCTGTCAGAATGGCTAATATCAAAAACACAAGAAACAAGTGTTGGTGAGGATGTGCAGAAAGAGGAACCACTGTGCACTGTTGGTGGGAACTCAAACTGGTACAGCTACTGTGGAAAACATTATGGAGGCTCCTCAAATAATTAAAAATAGAATTACCATAGGATCCAGTAATTCTGCTACTAGGTGTTTGTCTGAATAATATGAAAACACTAATTCAAAAAGAAATACACACACTATGTTTACTGTAGCATTATTTACAATAGCCAAATTATGGAAGCAACTTAAGTATCCATTGACAGATGAATGGATAAGAAATGATAAGCATATAGAATGGAATATTACTTGGTCATTTAAAAGAATGAAATCTAGTCATTTGCACAACATGGATGGATCTAGAGCATATAATACTAAGTGAAATAATTCATTCAGAGGAAGACAAATGCCATATGATTTTACTCATATATGCAATTTAAGATACAAATCAGGGGTCCTGGGTGGCTCAGTTGGTTGAGCATCTGCCTTCAGCTCAGGTCATGATCCCAGGGTCCTGGGATTGAGCCCCACATCGGGCTCCATGCTCAGCTGGGACCCTGCTTCTCCATCTCCTTCTGCCTGCTGCTCTGCCTACTCGTGGCCTCTCTCTGTCAAATAAATAAGATCTTCAAAAAAAAGATACAAAACAAATGAACAAAGAAAAAAAAAGACAAACATAAAAAGAGATTCCTAACTACTGGTTACCAGAAGGGAGGTTGGTGGAGAGATGAGTGAAATAGGTGAAGGGGACTAATCGTACTCTTACAGTGATATGCACTGACTAATGTATAGAATTGTTGAGTTACTATGTTGTACACCTGAAACTAATATATCACTGTATATTAACTATAATTGAATTAAATATATACATATAATAAAGGCATGGAGAATAAAGTTAAAATCCACCTATCACCCTCTTGCCATTTAGAGTGCATACCTCTGAAAATGTTAGAGCATATCTTTCTCTTACTTGCTAAGTATATATATCTATATTATTTATGGGATATCATACTTGCTATTTTATAGTCTTTTCATATCTAATTTATTAAAAGGGTTTTCCAGGGTTTTTTAGGGTTATCCAGGGAAACAGAATCTGTAAGTTAACATACCCCCAAGTATACATGACAATCTATTCTGAAGTTAGGAAATTCCATGAGGTTTTATCTGTATTTGGTATACCTTCCATGATGTTTACCTAAAACACAATTTTCCTTCACAATTTTAAGCCTCAGATCTTTTCCTTGTCATTATCTTCAATCATATTTTCTTTTATTGTTCTGTTCTCCCTGTTTATACTCTCTAGGATCCCTGATATATGTAAATTCAAGTCTATTCATTTTCATCTGTGTCTTTTCCTTCTGATTTTTTGGAGAATTTCTCACATTTGCTCTTCTAACTCACCAGTTTGATTTGATACAGTGTCCAATTTGTTATTCAGTGGTCCCACTGGCATTTTTAATTTGACAAGCCTGATTCTCATTTTCATCCAATCCTCCATGGTCTTCATGACCTTTCCCCTCAATGTCATCATGGTTGCAGTGAACTCTGATCTTGTTGAGAACACACATTTTCCATTTCTTGCGGTAATATATTTCATTTGGAGGCCATTATTCTAGTTTTTTACCTGTTTTCCACTTTGTTTTGTTTTTAAATTTATAGTATTTGTTGATAGTCCTTGCTCCCCCCCATTCTCTCTTTTCCAAAAAGAATCTAATGTATCTATTACCAGTTTTTAGCCAAATAAGAAGTAGCTCCTGTCAGAATTTCGTATTACTGCTCTAGAAAAATTAAGGAGGGAAAAATTACATAAAATAAATTAAAATCTTCCAGTGAAGCTCAAGCAACCTCAACACAGCAGTGGTGACAGAGCTGGGCCTGAAGGAGCACTGACTCCCTGTGAAGTATGTCTCCATATGGTGAAAGTCTGCCCAGGAGGCATAGACCATCCATTTCTAGGCCTCTGCAGGGTTTGGATAGCAATACTAGAGACACAACATGGAACCATCCCAAGACATAAGTTCCAAATGCCCTGGAAATTAGCAGGTGTGGAAGGTTGTTGTACTGTCTTATTTTCCAGCTCTTTCCTATCTCAGATAAAGCAAAGATGTGTCCAGCCACCATCTCCTCTACTTCCTTTCATGCTGCTTCTGTGCTCAGTGAGGAGCCACATACTCATCATCTAAACTTTTTAGTATGGTGCCATGTTTATATTAGTTCACAGAAATTCTTTAAATTCCTGCCACGTAGTTGATATCTTTTCCTTGATTCTTTGACTGGTAAAGACTTTTCATAATTTGTGTATTTTCTATTGGTTATTGTAATAGGAGTGGGGGAGATATGTCATCATGTCTTGAACATGAATGACTTCTCTCCATTAATTCTCAATTTTCTCTTCTCTTTAATTTCATTGCCATCAGAAATAGAACAATTATCTTTATTCCCTCCCTCTGCCCTTCACTTATTGGCATAACTTGAAAAATCTTTTGTCTTGGTGGAAGAATTGTCATTTTTTTCATCTTCATTGAAAAAACCCTTGGGATTTTACTCAAATAATTGATTAAACTGTATTTAAAATAAGTTACCCATTTTATTTATTTCTCACTGTTTTTGATGCATCTAAATTTCCTCTTAGTTTGAATTTATATTTAGTATTTTAGTACCTTTTAGTAATTTCATCTACATTTTATGAGATGTGGAAGCTTGTATTTATTAGATTGTAAATTATTATGCATGTGCAATTTTGATTAGCGAAGTGCACCAGAGTGTTGTTATGGATTAATAAGGGAGAAAATATATGGTATTACCCAAGAGAAATGAGTTGAAATTTTAGTTCACAAAAGTAATGGAAACAAATGGCTTGATTGTCATATATGTTAAACTGCAAAAAGAATTACTGCTAACCTCTCTGTACTATGGTAACCTGACTCTTGAGAATACTTCAATGGTACTTTGGTATTTTTTTACCCAGAATATGAAATTTATAGCTAATTAAACCACCTGTACTATTTTTCCATTAGCTATAATGAATGCATATTTATTCAAATATATTATATATATATTTATTCACATATACTATTTGTATGTATACATACACAGACACACACACATATACATATTTGGCTATGCATTCAAATATATACATAAAAGAATATAAAAATAATATTTCTAAGCATGACTTAATATGATCTGGGCTTGGTGAGTTAGGAAATGGGGTTAGGGATATTGCTATGAGTTCAGCAGGGCACTAACTGAGTTATAAGATAATTATTCCTCTTGAATGGCTCTCACCATGACAACTTGGTTCTGAAATTCAACTATTATTCAGTTCAAATTATTGTCAAAGTTTAAAGCTTGAATTTTATTGACCTCCTTCTGATGTCTATGACATTTAATCATCTGGGTATATGAAACCAGATTGTTAACAGTAAGAGCAGCTCAAAAGATTCTGTGCTGTACACACCTGGACAGTTCCTTTGTTAAGCCCAAATGATGATTCAGTCCCTGGGCTCTGTTATACATGCACCACCTTGGGGTAGAAATTGAACATGGCATTCTCATCTCCCTTACTATCAAGCTGCAAATCTTTCACAGCCCAAACATCATAGTGGTTTTTTAATAGTCAAATATATGTTATCTTATAGTGTAAACTGCAAATGTCTGCTCAACTTGAAAGAAAGAAAGAAAGAAGAAGAAGAAGAAGAAATATATAGGAGCCATTGGATTTTAATGCCAATAACTCTAATAAATACTACCCCTCCCTGGCTTAAAACTATGTGGGCAAATATCCTATCCATTTAACCCATTGTCTGATTTTTTTTTCCCATTGTCTGATTTTTGACCCATCTCTAGAATTAAAAGAAAAGTGTTGTTTTCAAATGTCAAGTCCAAAAGAAGTATTGGTCCTCAACATCCAAATCTGGTTAGTAGCAGTTAAACAGCATATTAGTTTTCTAGTGCTGTTTTAATACACCACAGTCTAGGTTGCTCAAAGAACAGAATTTATTTTCTTATAGTTCTGGAGGCTAGAAGTTCAAGATCAAAGTGTTAGCAGGTTTGGTTTCTTCTGAAGCCTCTTTCCTTGGCTTATAGATAATTTCCTTCTCATTGTGTCCTCACATGGTTCCCCTCTGAGTCTGTATATTGTCTATGTCCTAATCTCTTCTTCATAAAAGGACACCAGTCATATTGGATTAGGGCCTACCCATATGAGTTCCTTTTATCTTAATTACCTCTTTAAATGCCCTACTTCCAAATATAGTCGTATTCTGAAGTACTAGTGGTTAGGACTTGAACATATAAATTTGGGGGTGGGGGATGGTCACAACTTATAAGACTACTAAAGGAACCAAAAAAAGTTTTATGATATCTCTTATAACTAATATTACAAGTAAATGCTATTGGTCATATAAAAATACACCGACTGCATCTCTAATAAACTGACAGAATCATTGGTGAGATCAGACATACACATGAGAAAGATTAATAATTAGAGAGTATCCCAATGAGTGATGAGGGCTATGGAGTTACTCAGCTCCTCCCAAGGTAAGATTCACACTGTCTGCCCACAGGAAGCTTACTACCTAGAAAGAGGAAACAGATCCATAGACAATTATAACTAAGCCTCCCAATTACTCTTGATATTTAAGCAAAATGCTGTGGAAACTCAAAAAAGAGAGATATATCTTCTGAGTTGATGAGGAAAAATGGCAGGGTTAGAAAAGTTTTGCTGAAGAGGTAATGGGGTGAGTGGTCTTTAGCCAAGAGAAAGTCAAATCCTATCTGGTGAACAGTATGGCAATAATGATGGAGTATGAGGCATGTTTAGTATGTGATCATGAGTAGAGCTTCTAGTGTTTAGGTATAGGTCTAGAGATCAGAAGAGTGGTGCCTGGCATAAAAAAATTTTGTTCATGGAATCACAGTCATACAGAAGGATATGGGTGAAGTGGAAGCTATAGGAAAGAATGGAGGGAGTATAAAAAAGAGTAGCACTGAGAACAGAGTTTTGGGAAACATTCACATGCAGGAGTGAAGCAGAGATAGACAAGCCGGTGAAGGGGACTCATCAAAGGGACACAGTAGAGGCAGTCATGCAGAGCACAGGAGATGTAAAAGGAAGCCAAAGGCAAGGAGAGCAATCACTTGAGAAGTAGGTGAATTATACATTGTAAGCAACTGAAGTTTTTAGGTACCCAATGCTTCAGAAAGATCAAACAGAGTCCTTACCAAGGAAAGATATCAGCTTTAGTAACTAGGAGGTTACAGGTGATCACACAGGCTTGGTTTTAAAGTAATAACTAGGCTAGAAGCTGGACTGGAGAGAATGAAGAATCAAATGGTCCCAGGAGACAGGGAGGTAGCAAAGCCAACTCTTGCAAAGTAGTAGCACTAAAAGGAAAAGTGTGAGTGCACAGCCAGAGGTAGAGGGCATTAAAGCAAGAAGAGAGGGATAAGAAGTAGGAGTTGGTGATTCCCAACAGAGCTCCTTCTATGCAAGAAACTGTAAATATGTCCTCTCTGCTAGTCCTCTCACCAATCTAGTATCCTAATTTGACCATGAAGAAACCAAAGCTCAGAGAGTCTAAGTTTCAGTAGTTGGTAATGGACAAATTGTGACTCAATTTTAAGCTGTAGTTACCAGCATTTTGTCTCTCTGTCTTTATTAGTGGAATTTCAAGTACTAGGGAGAAGGTGTAATTAAAATATGGGGGATCAGAATCTTCTGAGACTCTTAATATACCACCTTACAGAATAGCTATCAGAGGAGCTTAGAAGCAGGGGATGCCCTGACATGTGGAAAGAACTACTCTATCAAGTTTAGTGTGTGAATCTGTGAGTGTGAGTCTCCAAGAATCTGAGGCCATTAATGCCTAAGTGATGTGATGTGCAGTGCTCAGGACAGGTCCATCATCAATGTTGGAAAGGAGACTCTGGATGCCAGGTGTGATCTACTGGATGTCCTGATGCTACAGATCCTGCCAGGTGATTCTCAGATGAGGGTTTAGGGGTTAGTGAAGCAGGACCACATTCTCTTTGTGCTCCATTCATTTCATTTGTCATCAGAAGAGATAGCATGGAACAGCTTTAAGGGACTGGACTTTTAACCAGATTCTCTGGGTTCAGTCTCAGTTTTTTCCACTTACCAACTGTGTGACCTGTACCATTGGGTAAGCAATTTAACCTCTCCTTTTTTGCCTCTTTAATGGGAATAGTTCTATGTGACAAGGTTGTTATGACAATTAAATCTCCTTAATGTCCATGAAGGGCTTGTACATTTATTAAATAAATCTGGGACTGAAAATGGTTCAACCAACTTCTGTACTTACAAGTTGGAAGAATATAAAGAATGTGGAGGGGGGTAGGGAGAGGGTGGTTGGGATATGGACATTGGGGAAGGTATGTGTTATGGTGAGTGCTGTGAAGTGTGTAAACCTGGCGATTCATAGACCTATACCCCTGGAGCTAATGATACATTATATGTTAATAAAAAATTAAAAATTAAAAAAATGTGAATATGCATTTTAACCATTTGCAAATATTTTTCATACATTTACTATTACATTTCTACAGAATTTTGTTTTCCTCATTTTTAGATGAGGAAGTTGAGACCAAAACGTCAAGTGACATGCCAGGAGCAAGCCAACCAAGTCTTTGGGGGAGCTGAGCTGAAGCCTCCTGACTCTCCTTCCAGAGTTTGCTAGCTCAGAATAACAGCTGCAAAATATCTCTGCTGCTTCCTGCTGAAAAGGTGGTGTCTGACTTTTCCATCTAACCAACTGGATGGGAGGTCCTCAAGGTATAAATGCTTTGAAGCAGTGTGGTGGGCAGAGTAATGGCCCCCAAAGCGGGGGCATATCCTAATTCATATTAGGATATTCCTATTCATATCCTAATCCCCAGAACCTGGGAATATGTTAGATATATTACCTTACATGGCAAAAGGACTGAGCAGATATGCGTAAGTTAGGATCCTGGGATGGGGAGAATTCTGATACCAACTGATATGGGGGGGACTGCCGTTCAGTTCTGGCAATAACCACCCAGAGTTAGTGCAGACTCCACAAAGTAAAGAGCACAGTACACAACAAGACTTCCCTTGCTTCAGACCAACTGGCTACAAATCCAGGGAATTCTCATGACTTCCTCAGGTTCAATAATCTGCCAGAATGACTCCCAGGACTCAGAGAAGCACTCTACTTACAATTATAGTTTTATTGTTAAGCCCCCTTTGGATTTCTGCCCTCTAGAACTTCAAAATAATAAGTTTGTGTTCCTGAAGCCTCAAAGTTTGTGGCAATTCGTTAGAAGTGCAAAAGCACACTATAACAGTAAGTGTGATGCAATCGTTTGGAGCACAGGCACTGGAGCCAGATGCCGCGGCTCGAATTCTGATTGTTCAGCTCACCAGTTTGGCCTTGGCCAAATTACCTCTTCTCTCCTCTCCTTAGTGCGTTCATCATATTCCATAGAGCTATTGTGAGTACCTAGTTTTTACATATAAAATGCTTAGAAAAAATAATGAGAACTTAGTAGATATTCAATATTTTTTGATGTACAGTGTTTAAAATACATGGAAGTACTCATCACGCAAGCTTGTAAGATTTTCTAACTCGACCTGGGAATTCTGGTCCTGACCAACAACCTCCCTGCATTTTGGCAGTCTAAAGGACCATTCTGCTGCAATATTGATTCACAGTCATTGCTAAAATCAGTCAATTTTTATCCCTCTCCTTCCTGCTCTCTTCCTTTCTCTGTCTGAAAAAGAGCCAGGCAAATCATTAAGTATGCCAAATCTCTGCCTTTGAACCCTGGTGCCCCTGGCTTCACTTCTTCAAGGTGACCTTCACGTGTGCTCCCATCTCTGATCTGCATTTATCTCATTTAGCACTCATCTAGGCTATAGCCCGGTGGTGGCTGAAGTAGCTGCATGTCCTGGCCTCCAGCACCATGCTCTGGGGGCACTGAGACTCTGAGAAGTTATCAGTATGGCCAGAACCTCCAGTGGCTGCACTCTGCGGGTTTCAGCCATCCATTGGTGTTACATACCCACTGGAGTAGAGAGGTCCTATTCTGGTGACTTCAGATGAAACTGAGCTTCAGGAAGCAATAGAATTTGAGAAAAAAAAATGTCCCTTAAAGTTCACCTTGGCCCACTATCTCATCTTACAGGTAAAGATAAAATAAACTCCAGACAACAGACTTAAGTCACCAAAATTGTTTTTTGGTCCAAGTCAAATATAGGCACTGGTTTAATTCTCATTTTATCACCTGTCCCAGATTTGAGCTTTGCAAGAAAGTATCACTAAGCTTCCCAAAAGGTTGTTCTAACAAACAGTCTTTATAGTTTGACTCTCACACTGTTGGCCTGTGGAAGCAACATAACAGGGACTAATTCTTGACAGCCAACCTAATATCTCAATCTGGTCCTCAGGCCAGATATGATTCAGAGTGAAGAGTAGCCGGCACAAACAGGGACCACAGCTGGGACCATGGTAAAGCAACATACAGGATATTTGGCCATAAGTTTGTGAGTAGTGAAGAGTGAGTTCTAACTATATACACACAATAAATAAATAAATAAAAGTTTTGGATCCTAAATTTGATTTTGATTATAGGACTCATTTCAGGACCAGCTGCTGCATGAGTTGTTGGTATGGTTTAGCAATAGGAAATGATAAGTCAGCATATGATTCTCAGCCTTCTGCCCCAGGAAGGAGTGAGCCTATCTTTCCCTTCAGACACCTGACTGATAGGTAAGTGCAAGTTTAACAGGGGCAATCTGCTGAGACTATAGAGAAGATAACAAAAAACTCACTACGATATCTCTGCCAGTCACATTGATGAGAAAACTGAGGCACACAGAGATCTGCTGTAGTGCACCCTTCCTCATGAGACCCCACTGCCTTCCTACGGACTGGAGGGTAAAGCTTCTTAGGGCTACAGTCTGTAGCCTTCTCAGTTGGTTTTTCCACTTTATCTCCTGGCATTTTCTCTGTACACATTCTCCTCAGCCACTCTAATGAATAACTATTCCTGAAATTCACCAGAACTTCCATCTTCCCTGAGCATCGGCCATAGTGACACATCATCCCAGAATGTCCTCCAAAAACCAGATTCCCCTTTTCCTCACCTACCTTATTCAGACCAACATATCTTTCATGAGCCAGCTCAAATGTCACCTCCCCTTGAAGCCTTCCCTGACCCCTTGAGGCAGTCAGTGCCCCCCTCCATCATGATTTCACAGTTCTCTGTTCATTACTGTTTCATCACTTAGGCCATTGCATTGTAAAATCACATGACTTTTTGAGCTCTAAAGTTCAGGGAATACACTTTATTTTTCCCTTTGTAACCCTGATTCCCAGCATGGGGTAGGTTCCTGGTCCATGTTTACTGAATGGATAAACAAGCAGCAGAAACTAATGTTTATTGACTTCCAACTGTTCTCCCCATCACTGCATAGACACTATACCTGGGTCATTCTGTAAGCATGAGACCAGGCATGAGCCAGCAAACCCTCATTCCATTTCTGTCATTACTTTCCCAGGATCACTAAAGAGTGAGGTGTAAGAGGTATGGTGCAACACCATTGCCCAATTCTGAGAACTCACAAGATCTCCCCAAGGATCCAAGTGCACATTGCTGTGATCTGCTCCAGACTCATTTCCCTGAGGTGTGTCTTTATCTGTCAAAATGCATCCTTCCATCACAAAAGAGCAAGCTAAACACACTTCCACTTCTGCCTGCCCTCCCTAGAAGCCCTGGGTTGTGGTCTGGTTGCTTTCCTGGCTGCAGCCTGACTCTTGGCTTGGGGACACTTGCTCCAGGCTTCATCCATGACCTTTCGCCTCCAATTGCTTGGCTCCTTCTGTCTTCCTTAAGGCTCTACATTTGTTCCTTTTCAATTTGTCTCCTGCTTCCCTCACCTACTCAGAAGTCAAAAGTTCATGATTTTATTCATTGTGAGAATAAATAACCCAAAAGAAGGTGCACTTAAACATACTAAAATATCTAAATAGGAAGCCCAGCACACCTATCACCTGAAAGACATTTCTAGAACATGTTTCCATCTTCCTGAAGGCTGAAGGGAAAAATAAAGCCTCACCAGGGGCTAGAGTGAGGTAGGAAATTTCTAGTCTTAACTAACTAATGAGTCCAGGTACCCGATGGCTTTGCCAGTTACAGTGTACTTTTACGCACATTTGAGAAATTCAAAGGACCTCAAAATTGCTGCTCTGAAATCTCCCTCATCATTTTAAGTAGGAGATTAAGAGATTTCGTGTTGTTAAAACACTTTAATGGAAGGAATCTTGAATGACATTACTTAAATCGGCAGAAAACTGCCTTGATTTCCATTTCCACCAGCTACAGGCTTGGAAAAAAATGAGAAGACACGCAGCCAAGGTACCCTCAGAGCTGACTGACAACTGTGGCTGTATCTGAAGACAGCCAGGAACCACAGGCAGATAGTCAGAGTGCCCAACCTCATTGATTTTTATAATAGGTCACTCCCATCCAAACTCACTATTCTTCCCCCTATGAAAATACAGGCCCAGAGGGAAAGGGAGGTCTGCATCGTGTTCCAATGAGCACCACCTGAATCCATATAAGCATATGATTCTATCTAAAACTCAATAATTCACTGAACTGGCATCCTTTTAGCATCTCTGCAGTCAATGCCTCTCAAAGAACAGCATTACAATTGAACTAGAAAATTAGAGCTTTTAGCTGGACTCCCTGGAGGTGCATATGTAAAACAGAATAATAAATGATTGTCATTTCAGTTCAGAACATAGAATTAATCATGGCAAAAGAGAGAGTATGGAGCCCTTTGAGAAGGGCCACGTGGGTCACTGGTCATCCACTTGCCAGCAATGAGGTCAGCAATGGAAAAGCCCATTTTCTTTGTTACCTGGCTATCCATGTGGAGTATCTATAGTTGCATATAACCTTTAGAGAGCCCACCAACAGGAAAATTATTTCCTAGTATATTTTTTTTCCTTTCTGCTGAAAAATTCAAAAGCCCAGCCTCAGGCAGTAGAAACACAATCAGGCTACAAACATGATGAACACACTTGTCTTTCCAGCAGGAAGGGGGGGCAAGAAAGGCATCCCAAGGCCCTCCAGGAGCAGTCGCAATGAGCAAGGCAGAGGCTGTGAGAGCTTCTAGAAGCCTCTCTTCAACCAGATCAATTAGGTCACTGAAAGAACATCAGTCCAGACTCTCAGACAGAGAAAACCTAATAGCCACTGGCAACAGGAAAGGTGATGCATTTTGAGAGCCAGTTGGAGTGTGTGTCTATGGGTATGTCAGCTTAAGAGCTTGGTGCCTCTGGTGCAAAAGCAGTGCATAGATCTATGCAATGTAAGTGTGGTCCTTGGTGTCTGTCACAGCTAGAAGAAATACAGAATCTCAGGTTCCAGCTCAGACCTACTGAATCAGAACCTATCACTGGGCAATGTTCGTACATACTGAATTGTGCTTTAGCCCTGGTTTATAGCACTGTTTCCTGGCCTTTGAGAGACATTTTAGAGCTGTGCTGGTATTTGCCTAGATGAACCCTTATTGAAACAAAAGAGAGATGTGTTTTTACCTAATTAATGGTTTTGTATTACAGAGATAGGCCTCTGACTTCCTGGGCTTTCTGTTTGGCATCAGTCTATATAAACACAGGGCTGTGGCCTATAATTCAGTGTCATTGGAAGGAGGTGACCCCTACTCCTTAGTCTATCAGGAATAGCTCGTTAGGGCACCTGGGTAGTGCAGGTAGTTTGGTGTCTCTCTCGGTTTCAGTTCAGGTTGTGATCTCAGAGTTGTGAGATCAAGCCCTGCATCAGGCTCTGCATTCAGTGTGGAGTCTGGTTAAGTTTCTCTCTCTCTCTACCTCTGGCCCTCTCAACGCCCCCCCACTTTTCTCTCTCTCTCTCAAATAAATAAATAAATAAATCTTAACAACAACAACAATAACAACAACAAAACAATAGCTCCCTAGAGAAAGGACTTGACTTGTAACTAAGTATAAAAGAGACCAGGTTGGGAGCCTCTATACAAGGATGACCTTAGAGACAAACATCTGAAGCATTCCTTTGGAAGGGGCTACATCTGCAGGCAGTGGGTGGTAAGTAGAAGTCTCCTCCAGGGGAACCAGGAAGCAGAAAAGATACGGATTTCTAATTAGGCCTCAATATATCCCCTGCTCTCAGACCCTTGTTCTGTTCCCACTTCTAGCCCTACCCCCAGGACCTGCTCCTTCATACCCCTCTCTCCCTAGACCCAGGCCTTCTCATAGACCAAAGTTCCCTTCTCATCTCCATTAATCTAACTACTACCCTACCCAGGCTATAAAACCTGTTCTACCTGTTAAAACCATCACATCCACACCTGCCCCAACTCTTCCTGAGGGACAGCAATCCTAAATCAGGGAGCAGTTATGGGGAAGCCCTGCTTAAAACCCAGGAACATCTCCCAGAGGCATTCCAAGTCCCCTCTGTCCCCCAGTACACTGCCACCTTCCTCAGCTTGCAAGTGCTACTGCAGTTGAATTGAAGGGGATGCAAAGAAGGTGAAGGGACTAGAGTTGGCTCTGCGTCCCCAGACTTCAAGGGAAGAGGGTCCCTGAGAAGAGGAGAGTGCTGCTGCTCAGTGGGCAGCCTTTCTCTGGGATCCACCCACAAAGGAATGTGCCTTTCAGTCCACATTACCTGTACATAATATACTCTCAGGACTAGCAGGTAAGAAAAGCTAGAGGGTTACTATTATAGACTTGTGTATAACCAAATGTGCTTATAATCTTCCAAAGTCTTAATGCTTTGGACAGCACTTGGAGTAAGATAGACTGATGTTTGAGTTCCATGTTTATCCTCTATGAGCTTTGTGACCTCAGGCAAATTACTGAACCTCACTTTCGTCCTTATTTTCTCTTCTGTAAAATGGAGAATAATAGAGATCTCATAAGGTTACTTAGATGCACAAAATAATAACATATATTCTCTGGCATATGAGAAGGTCAGTAAATTTTATTCAACTTATTATATTAAAAGGATAGTGCCTCCAAACATATTTCCTATACAACAGAAATAGTTCCTAACCTTAAATAGTTTTTAAATCCTTAAGGCTGAAATTTGAGGGACGCCTGGGTGGCTCAGTTGGTTGGACGACTGCCTTCGGCTCAGGTCATGATCCCGGAGACCCGGGATCGAGTCCCGCATCAGGCTCCCAGCTCCACGGGGAGTCTGCTTCTCCCTCTGACCTTCTCCTCGCTCATGCTCTCTCACTGCCTCTCTCTCAAATAAAGAAATAAAATCTTTTAAAAAAAAAAGGCTGAAATTTGAACTTGACACTTTATTGACTGAATGGTAGGAATACAGGCTGACAATGACTTCAGACTTTAGAACCAGACCAATTAAGAAAATTTTTCATCAGTATAAATACTGATAAAAAAAATAGGGGCACCAGAAGAATCAAAGCTAGTTGAGGAGGAAGAAGAGATGGTAAGCTTTTGTGACACTGTTTGTAAAAGGCCGCTAGCACAATGAGAATCAAAGGAAATCCAATATTAACATCATGAAACAGCAATAGCATCATTAATCTCCTTCTCTTTGCATTTCTGTTACCAAAGCTAGGCATTTTGCTTACAGGTAATAACAGATCACTTATGGATTTTAACTTCTTGCTACTAAGTGTAGTTTCTGAGCAATGCAAACATAATTATTTGAAATGCAAACATATATTCATTTACCAGTAATCCTGAATTCACTAAAAAAGAATCTGCCTGCTTATATTAACACCTTTGAGAATCAAACAACTACTTTAACACTTACATAAGTCAACTCCCAGAAATACTAGTATTTAGACTCCAGCCATAGTAAATATAGCGGCTAAAATATTTCCAATCAAATATGTTTTCTGTAATAAATGAATAAGAGTCAGATCTAAAAATTAAGCACTGTACATGTACATTCACAAAATGAATAAAATGTGACAGCTAAAAAGAGTATTTTGAAAAGTATATATATCTTGAAAACAATCCAAATTCAAATATCACTCTTCACAAGTTCAGCTCAATATCAAGAAATGCCACATCATGGTGAAAAGAAGAGCCACCTGTACCCCAATGTTTATAGCAGCAATGGCCATGGTCGCCAAACT